>JABJVR010000033.1:4787443-4853279 GCA_025773905.1 Chitala chitala | reverse complement strand
GATGGGGTTTTTTATGTGTGAGGTAAGTAAATCCTCTCTTTGACTGGGTGTTTTATGTGTGAGGTAAGTAAACCCTCCCATCAACTGCATTTTTGGTTTTTTCCTGATTGTGTTTCATTTTCACAGTTGTCACATACTGTTTTACATTTGTACATTTTTCTCCTTTCACCTTTTAACTTTATTGCATTTGGGTATCTGTCCAAGAGCCCTTGTTACCTGCCTACAGTAATTAATATTTACACACTCCACCGTGCTAATCAACTAATTAAGTAAGACATGGTTTAATTACACATAATTAATGCTGTCTTGAAGCCAGACACTGCAAATTGTCAGAGACACTGCGATCAAATGCTGTAAATGGCTAGAAGAGGAAACTCTGTGGTGCTGAATAGACTCCTTTTCAGAGGACGGCTCCTGTCTGGAGATCTGCTCAGCTCCTGTGAGGAATCCAGCAGCTGTTGTGTGAGATAAAAATCATTTCTACATGATCGTTACGAAATTCTTTCCTGTTATGTGTGCCATACGAGGTCCAGTGGTACAAGTACTTTCCTCACCATGTGGACTGTGGACAAGCATCTTTATCTAAAGTATTTTCCAGCTCCATGTTGTACAGTGGCAGCTGAAGATAAGTACCTTGCTCAACGGTACAACAGGTTATTCACTTATTTTGGAACGTAAACCATGCTACTTCAGCTTACAGATCTTTGTACTTAAGCAATACACCACCTTCTGTCTTTTCCCGTACCTGCTGACTTTAAAGTAAACTCTTCTTCTTGTTGCAACAATTTAACACTGGAGACCTGCGTTGCGGTGTTGTTTTATAGGCAGTTCCATTACCAGGTAAAGGAATCATTTTTAAGATCAGAGCTGTGCTTGAAACAATGCATTTTAGATGTTGCACACCACTCAGCAAAGCAGCATTCTGTCATGTAGCCCACTCCATGTCATGCCTGGGTTGCCCTTGTTGTGTGGCCCCACCCTCTTGTTCTCTTGTCCCCTTGTTTACTTGTTTTCTCATTTGTCTTTAAGTATGCTCACCTGGTTTTTTATTTCCTGTTTGGTCTCTATTTATGTCTGGGGTTTTGGAGCCACATTATGTGTACTTTCTTTAACTTGCTTTATTACTTGTGTTATCCTGTGTACCTTGATTCTTGATCCATCATGGTTTTTCCCCTGTGCCCCCCCCCCCCTTGTTTTTTGCCATGGGTTTTATCTCTTTTGCTCTGACTCCTTGTTAGTTCCCTTGTTTGGAGGACAGATCTGTACATGAACATCTGCTTTGCCTGGTGTTTCCTGTCCTGATCATGACACTCCACACTCATTTTTTGTGTATTACAAAAATTTTTCAGTCTAAATGGGTGTAAGTAAGAGCAGTAACAAATTTAGACACACATTTCAAATGGTGTATTAATCAGACAATGACCGGTGGAAAATACATTATTTTCCATCTCCAGTTATTTTCCAGAGTTGTATAACGCTTGGAGGAGAGGGTTGGCTGAGTAGATAATTTACTGAGCACAAGAAAGGCAATCTGTCTCCCGTTACCCACGATGAAGCATGTAAATCAAAAAAGCTGTAATGAACTGATTTAATTATCCTTATACTGAAACCGTCATTCTCTAGAGGGGAAAGAGAACAAGACTTGTGTGATATCCCAGCAGTTACAGTGGAACTGAGGTCTACACAACCTTGTTAAAATTTCAGGACTTTGAGATGTAAAAACTAACTTAAGATGCATCATGTAGGATCTTTTTCCCTATCTTTTCATATTTAATATTGTGTCCAATAAAAGTCTAATTAAAAACCAATGGAAACATTTTAGGGATAAAAAAAAACTACAAACATAAAACTATCTGGTTGCATAAGTATAATAACTAGATAATTAAACTAATACTTTATGAAATACCTTTTGCTTACATCAGCCAGTCTTTCTGGGTAAGAGTCTATCAACTTACTACCTACACCTTAATTGGCAGCTGTATTCCATTGTTTCTTGAAAAAAAAAAAAAGATTTCTTATGATTTCCAAGTAACATAAAATGAAATCCACTTGCAGGGCAATGATTTTGATTTCCTTTGCAACCAAAGTCTCAAAATGGTAGAAAGTGAAGAGGGATACAAATGTTTTGGGGTGCCTTGGCTTTGGCTGCAACTGAGGCGTCTGGCATATCTTAACAATACAGGGATTTTTAGAAATCATATTGTTTTAAAATAGAACTCGTGCTTTAAATCCCCAATGGCGGCACGTGATTGGCTGGTTAAAGTGCCGAGCTCTGTGGGGGGGTCTTTAGCAGGGTTTTCAGCAGTGCTGCAACCAAATTTAGATATACACAGTTATATGATTCCTGTGGAACCAGTAATATAGCCAAGCAAGAAGACAGAACACATGTTTGGTTTGCATTTGTCTACTTTTACAATGAGATGGTGATCATGCAGTCTACTTGAGCTATACCTGAAAAATGTGTTTTACATGAAGTTGTGGAGAGGAGGAACAAATGAGGATAGCATCAATAATAACTACAGATTGGAAAAGCATGTCATGGAAAATCATGTTGACTAAAGCTTAAAAGACACAGGGACTGTCCATAAGGGAGTACGGCATAACCCCATACTCATAGTAGAAATCCTTATTATAGCTGTTGGTTTCTCAGTACCATTAGACCAAGGAGGAGAGGAGGAAATTGGCTGCTTGGGCTTGCCATAATACTTATATAGTTGTCTGTGTAGGTAACTGAGATGACATTTGTTCCATACGTTACATAAGTTAAAACCGATATCTGGATCCATTCTCCATAGGACATCATCCTGAAACACAAAATAATTTTCATGGAACCTCTCAAGGAAATTAATTAGCAGTGGTGGAATGCTATAGACCTCAGCTTCTGAAATCAAAGTTAAATGTGACACAATGACATATCAAGAAATAGCATTGCAATAGGACTACTTTTGCTGTGGACTCTTCTAAGAATACTGTGTGGTGCTGTATTGGCTTCAAGACCATCTGTTGAACCATACATGTTATTTCAGGGAGAGTTCATACTTGTGATAAAGCTGCAGGCACTGGTATTTTATGTAAAGCATACATAAGTAAAGAGGCAACAGAATCAATTTAAATTCATCCAGTGTACATGGATGGTCTACCTTTGGTAGAGACATTACTCACAAGTAGTGGTCCCCCACAAGCCAGTACCAGGTTGATGTAAACTGAGCTCTAGTGATGACAGTCTACACCAGTCACTCCTGAGCTAATGCCCCATAAGCCCTTGACAGCTTCTTAAAAGTTGATCAGTTTCAAGAACAGTCCATTTTTTTCTGTGGCCCAGTTGAACATTATTCTGTTCAGTGTACTTTCAAACTAGAATATTATTGATCAATAGTCAGACATTCCAGCCTCTGCATTAACATAACTAACATAGCTTTGCCTCCATTCTCCAAACAAGACACTGATGGCTGCATCCTTTGATCTTTAGAAACCTTTTGGATGGTCACATAATTGGCCCTCCATATTGCTCTCTTGGATTGAAGAGAACCATTTCCTGAAGATCGGTGAACAGCATGTGTCTGTTTATGCAGAAAGAGCCTCTTGGCACGTAAGAGAGTGATTGTTACTCAGAGCACTGGGCAGAATCTCATCACTACCCACTGCTGGTTTTAAGCACTTGGATTCCTCCTGTCTGAGCCAGTTGTAAGATGGCTGGTAGATACTGGCTGAAGTGAGACAAGTGGAGATCCATAAGAAGGGGCCAGTGCACATCTAGGGCTGATACTGGAGGTTGATGGCCCTGCTGCTCTGTGCTCTGCCTTTGGTGGATGGGCACTGAAATGGACAAAAAGGCAAAAAAGTGGAAACTGTTCCAGCTGTGGCACTCTGACAGCCTGCTTCATATCCCAGCCTGACCAGCCCAATCCCTAGTTTCTAAATCTTTTGTTTGTTTTTTCAACATTACAGATTTCACTTTCTAACTTTCCTTACTTATATTGTGCCAACTTGCCAGATGTAATTAGCCCCCTGCCCCCAATAGCTCCACCTTCATGGTGTTCCATGGTACATCTTGATAACTCTGTGTAACAATGTCTTGAATAATGTCATTCCATAATTAGTGCAACTCAACTAAAACTATCAGGAACCAGAACGTTTTACACTTCAAAACTGGACCTGCACTTTTCACATTGATTTCCAGACCAGTACCAAATTTTCCAGTTCCTCAAGGTACTTAACCAACTAGGGCTTGAAAACATATTTATTGCTAATTGGTTCTGCAAATAATCTGGTTCGCAAACACAACATACCACCATCTTGAGAAAGTGTATATTTAGTCTCAGAACTTTGACTCTGTTTTCCAGCTAGCTGTAACACTCATCTTTACAGTAGACTTTCCACATGTCGTCATCTTGTTTTTGCATTTGCTTTCCAAACCTCTCTTAGTGTTGCTGCCCTCATTGTGATGTAGGATCCCATGAAATTAGTTTTTTTCCTTGATGCAGATGTACACTGTTAAATGTAACAAGTTGACTTCCCTTACAAATAGGAAACCGGTTGCCTCAGTATTTTTCAGTAATTAATTTCATCTTGGGAAATCTTTGAGTATGTTGTAAATGTAACAGTAAACTTGATTATTTTTAAATTAATTAGTTCCCAAGTAAATCCAAGTTGAGTCAATTGAATTTTCGTGTTTATGAAAAATACAATGCTCAAAAAGACAAAAAGATGTTAACAGATCCATTTCATTCACATAATATTGGGAAACCAACTGCCTGTTAAACTGTCACGTAACGTCACCTGGGAATTGTAGGTTGTTGAAACAGAAAGGCAAGAGATTCAAGAAATATCACAGGTTTTGTCTGTTTTTAAACAAGTGCTTATATATTTTTTTAATTAAACAATCAGAACTTTTCAGTTCTTTTGTACTTTTACCATTGTATTTTATCTGTAATGTTTGACTGTTGGTGAAAAACAAATGCCGTAAAACACATGAAAGGCAAGCTGCACATATTTTATAATCACAAAATGAATTAATCTTTTTAGAAAACTATTAACTAAAAAAGTCAACCAATATGGCAACTCTTACTTTTTCTTTACCCAAACATGTCTGAACTTTATAGATGGTATTCAAGTCTTGTGAACAGATTATGCATTTTTAAACAATAAATAAACATAGAAAAATACACATAATAGGATTTTGGTGGGACATCAGTAAGGTCAAAGATGAGGCACCTTGTAAGTGGTAAGTTTTTCAAGGCATCTATCATTTTGGCTCCTTCCAAAATAACCTTGGAACTTGAGGCCTCCAGGTGAAGTGAGTAAGAAGGCTGAGTGTTAGGCTACAGAGCCAGGGTGTCAAGGTCATAGTTTAGTGTGATAGAGATTAGAGCATTGCACGAGATGCGGCAACACAGGTTCAAGTAAAAAAATTAATTAATAAAAATGTAAAAAGTTAAAGTCCATCAAACTTGCATAAGGAGTGATAATTTAGATGAGATATGATGATGGATAGTGAGCAATATTCATGTGGTGTTAACTGACAATGCACAGAAATATTTACAAAACAAGTCCTGAAAAGATGTTTAGTCTCCTCTTCAAGAATGAGTGGAAGGACACGGAGGGCTGCTGTTTGGTTCACAGTAATGTCTGTGCTGTAAAACACTGTCAAACGTGACATGAACACAATATCACGCCTAAAGTCATCTACCAGCTTTGTATAGAGAATGTAGTTGTATTCTTCACAAACAAAAGATGAAATACTTTTTTGTCAAGAATCTTACCTTTTGATTTGATGCCCTTGGTGTTTATGCTGTTTCTCTGCATTACAGCCTTGAGTTTAAATGGATTTTTGGGGGTTTGAACCATTTCATTTACACAATACACTTATGACTTTGAATATATAAAATATTTCTTATTGTGACACAAACAATAATTAAGACAAATAAACAGAAATCTGGAGCATGCATAAATATTCACCAATACCTTTTAGAATCACCTTTTGAGGTATGTCTCTTGAGGTATGTTTCTATTATCTTAGCACATCTAGGCACTGGGATTTTTGCCAGTTTGTTGTTTTGCATTGATGTACAGCAGTCTTCAAGCCATGCCACAGATTTTCAATTGATTGAGGTCGGGCCTTTGAGTAGGTAATTCCAAGACATTTAAATGTTTGTCTTTAAAGTACTCCAGTGTTGCTTTACTGGTTCATTGTCCTGTTGGACGGTAAACCTTAGTCCCAGTGTCAAATCTCTAGCAGACTGATAAAAGTTTTCTTTGGGAATTGCCCTGTATCTAGTGTGATCCATTTTTCCTTCAATCCTGACTAGTTTTCTGGATCCTGCCGATAAACAGCATCCCCACAGCATGATGCTGCCACCACCATGCTTAACTGTGGGGATGGTGTTCTCAGGGTGATGTGAAGTGTTGGGTTTGGGCCACAGATTTTCCATGATGGCCAAAAAGTTCTATTTTAGTCTCATCTGACCAGAGAACCTTCTTCCACGTGCTTGGGGAGTCAGCCACATGTAGCTTGGCAAATTCCCAACAAGTTTTTTATTTTGTCTTTAAGCACTGGCTTTTTTCCAGCCACTCTTCCATAAAGGTCTATGGATTGTATGGCTGAAAGTGATCATATGGGCAGATATTCCTATCTCCACAATCTTTGCAGCACCATCAGTGTTATCTTCGGGGTTTTTGTTGCATCTCTGCTTAATGCCATTCTTGGCCAATATGTGAGTTTTGGTGGGCAGCCATGTCTTGTCAGGTTTGTAGTAGTCTCATATTCTTTCCATTTAGGAAATATAATTTATTTGGGATTTTTCTATTGTGTAATAACCCAACCCTGGTCTATACTTCTCCACAACTTTGTCTCTGACCTGTTTGGAGAGCTCCTTGGTGTTCATGGTGCTTGCATAGCAGCATTCCAGACTAAGGGACCTTTCAGACCAGGTGTATTTATACTGGCATCATGTGACAGATCATGTGACACTGACTGCATGCAAGTAGACCTTATTCAACCAATTATGGGACTTCTGAAGTGAATTGGCTGGGTCACATCTAATTAAGGGGTTTCATAGGATACTTATGCATCCTGTAGATTTGTGTTTGCCTTAATTATTGTTCGTGTCACTATAAAAAAATATTTGCACAATCAAAGTCAGAAACATGTAAATTAAATAGTACAAACCCCCCAAAAAAATCCATTTTAATTTAGGGCTGTAATGCAGAAAAACAGGACAAACGCAAAGCCACTGTAACCTTCAACAAATAACATACAATGAATATGTTTTTATGCCAATGTGATTAATGAAGTTAATCATTCTATCATAAAATCACATGCAAGTAATGAAATATCCTCTCACACTGCCCAGCAACAAACTGCAGCTATGTGCAGGGTCTACAAAATCCAGGAATAATAACTAAAAGTTGAAAGCCCTGAAAATACATATAACTAAAAATAAAAGTGAAATTCACAGCTATAAGCATTGCATTTTCACCTACTTTCATGCCAACTCGTGTGCATTTACTGATGATCAGGTCACAGGCTAACCACCCACTGTATTTTACTGTATATCGGCTTATACAATTATATATATATATTTAAAGTCTTACAAACATAGACCTTATCTGGAAAGAAGAGCTACTAAAAATGTATGTATAAATATGTTATAAATTCAGATGCACTGTGATGTCAGTGATGATTCCAGTTTTTCTCAGTGGAAAATGAAAATTTGCTAAAATTCAAGGTAACTTTGAGTGTAGAAAGTTCTAGTTTCTGTTGGTTCCTGTTTCTGATGTTCAGTGGAAAATCACACAGTGAGGTCCGGTAAATGTTCTGTGATATTTTTGTGGGTCATTGGTTCAGTAGTTGGATGCAACCAAAAATGTCAAGACAGTACTTTGGAAACAGCTGATCTTTACTTAGGGTTAATTGGGGTCCCTTCATTGGTGACAGGTGTATGATAAATCGTTTGAACATTTGTTTCAAAGTGATAATTGTGCACAGAGACACATTCCATATGGAAAAAGATGTGCAGCCAACAGCACATATCGATAGCTTTTTTAAACTATGTCACCATTATCTTTAACATCCCGGGTTTAGTAGAAATGACATAAATAGCAACATGCATGAACAAAAGGAGACTTTTAATTTTTCCATGATTGTCATAGCAACTCTTAAATCTTGTCAGTCATTTTATATTCATTTCAGGTAGTTTCTTTGTGTTATATGAAATTATGCTTTTGTTCTGATTCACAGTATTTTGACAAACAGGTAGCAATAATAACTTGACTGAAAATTAAAAGTGATGATCAGAAAGAATTTGTTTAACATGTAAAGAAGCTGCGTCTGTGCATTTTTGAGAGTTGAGTATTTGTATATAAAGTTGTTAGTATGAAGTTGCTTGTTGTAAGGTTCTACATCTGGTTCCACTTTGGCTCCTCCTTGAACAGACATACTTGAAACCATAAAGGTGTGTCATTAACCATCATGTTACAGGCAGCCTCTGACTGCATGAGGTAACGGTAATCATCTGACTTCTGACCACGTTCAGCCCATCACACTTCCCTCCACACTTTATAATCATGACCTATATTTGTAAGCCATATTTGGAATTTCTCATTTATTATGCCTCTAAGCCAGACAAGAACATAGGCAATGAAGTAATTTTTATTATATAATTAAATTTTGATTTTCTGCCAAAACCTAACTAACAGCTTTCAACGGAAATCTCACACAACGGAAATTTCAAAAAGTGCTTTTTAAAATAAGGACATATTTTTACTCTAAAATCAATAAGCATATATTTCTCACTTGATACATTCTGAAAATGTGTATTATTATACTACAATACGTACAATGACTGTATGTTCCTGGACTTGACAGTTAAATTGCATTTACATATGCAATTTTTTTGCTCATTGATTTGTGCATTTTAAAAATATGACATTCACAGTTTGGGTGTACTTCTGCCAAACAATTAGTAATTAATCTATAGATACAAATGGTTTCACAGCTGACTTTTACCCTTGTTTCCATTCTAAAGTGGGCGTTTTGTCCAGAACACCCACTGGGAGGTAGAACTGCCCACACGTCCTTCCATTCGCGTCCCTGCTGCTGATCTGCTTGTTTTTACACAGTATGCTGCGTTGCAGGAGAATCGGTGCTGACTTAGGGATGGTGACAGTAAGCAGCTCACAAGGTGTCTTATAGCCCTCTGAGGATCATTTGTGTGGCTGTCAGTTAAGCATTGCCGTGTTGAATGCTGCCGAATGTGTTTTATCACCCTAGGCGTCTTGGCCATTCAGCAACACTAATTCCATTTAGTACAACTAATATACAGAATAACTCAACTTTGAATCATTAACTGAAATGAAGTACCAACCTTCCATATTTTTGTGTTCAGATGTTTATGTGTAAAATAGCTTTTAAATGTGAGATTGCTTGCATTAGGCATGGTAGTTCATTAAAATACACTACTGCCTTAAACTTTTATGGTTCATGACCTCAGCTGAGAGTGGTCTTTATATGTTTTCCCCAGGCCTGCAAGGATTTCCTGCTGTAGTGAAAAGTGATATTGTTCAGGTGCATTACAGTAAATCTCTAATTTGTCTATATTACACTGGTGTGCAAATAAGTATTTCCTGTCAAAAAGTATAGGTGTTTATTTTTTTGTAGATTTGAGATAGCTGAATTCAAATGTGGCTAGAGACTAACATATCCACAGGTTTAAAATCAAATGAACAATTTTATGGTAAAAAATATATTTTTTAAATTATTTTTTTAGAATTGAAATAACAAGTTGCACCTTATAAATATAATTATAAAAAGTAGTTTTTATAATACTTATTATAATATAATAAACTTGGTAGTTTTTTCTCTTATAGTCCTCTGAAGGTATTTGATGGTGACTAGCAGAGGCCTGCTGACACAAACACACTCTACTTTCCATTTGATGTTCTTGTGAAATCTCCCCCCATGCTCGTCAGTAAAGGCAGGGTGTGTTGTCTGCATACCTGCTGTCTGGTCAAGACATAAAAGCCATTTAAACAACAGCTTACTCTCCTGTGGACGAAAGGGCATCTTACTGACCTTTTAATTTTAAATTGATGGCTGTTTTAAAGGAATAAGAAGAGAAAAAAATTGGTAGGGAGCAAGAAATGTATTGCAAATGTTTGATTTTGGGTTGTTGCCACCACAACTAATGCAACGAATGAGGAAGACTGCCATTTTTCAACTCAAAAGAAACTTCAAATAATGGAACTCATTCAGGATATTTTTTCTTAAATATATTTTTGAGAAAGGCTGTAAGTCGGTCGTAAGAAAAGTCTTCATCAGATTCATGACGTTTTCAACTGCAGAATTGCTTGCAAAAGTATTAATGTACCCTTATAATGAGGAATCCCATGTTGTTGTAAGTGGAAAGCATGTGCCACTTGCTGCTGACTGGCACATGTAAACGCCCTGCCAACCCCATGAAGGGCACGTCACTGCAGTGCCGCGCGCAACAGGCTTATTACCATATATGAAAACTGTCACAAAAATGAAAATCACACATTGATTAACAAACTCGTTAACTAAAATACAAATAAAAATATCAGCTTGCAAGAATACTAAAATAAAACTATAACTTGACACGAAATGAACAAATACAAAATCATTCCATAAACAATTTTTTTTTGTTGTTTTTTCCCATATTTCCTAATAAAAATTGATATTTTTGGGTGTAAAATATTAATTGGCTAGACAATATCAGCGTTTGGATTAATGTTTGTAAATTTCAGAGTTTCTTTCACACTCTTCTGTCAAAGTAATGGGTTTACAAAGCTGCAAACATACCTGATAAAAACCTGACAATGTCATTTCATTAAAATAACAATAAAACTAAAATTGTTAATATTCTTTTAACTGTACTAAAACTAAATTGAAACTGAAATATGACACTCTAAATATAAACAAATACTAATGAAAATGCCAAAACTATAATAACCCTAGTGTGCACACACAAAAACCACTTACAGAAATTAAGAAGAAAAGTGTAGAGAGAAATCAAGGTTGCCCACATGAAAACGTAAAGACAGTGGAGCTCAGGACTCTGAACGTAAGAAAAACTCAAGCAGTTGTGAAGTGGACGTACCGCTGCAGGATGTGACCAGCAAATGACAGTTAGTAGCAGATATGAAATAACAGTAACTAATGATTAAAACATTTACTGTAATTTAAATCCTGTAATTTTATGCAACTGCAGATTTGAAGAAAATGCAGTAACCAGTATTTTTGTTTGAACTTGTACGAGTAGATTCTGTTCTTACCCAAGAACAAAATTCCAAATAAGAAAACATTGGTGAATGTCGGATTCTTTGTGAAATCTGCACAAGTGGGTTTTAAGAAAAAAAATTCTTCTTAAGAAAGGTTGGTAAATGAGGCCCAATACTATAAGCATGGAAAACACAAATGTGAGTCAACTTTCAGCTGGACCAAGACAGGTCACCACAGTGGGTCAACAGGCATCCGGTTAACGATCTGCACATCAATTTGGCACAGATTTTTATGCCGGATGCCCTTTCTGACACAACCCTCCTTTTGATCCGGTCTTGGGACCGCTCCTGGATACGCCCTGAATCACGCATCCCCGGTCGCTGGAATTCAAACCCCTGACCTCAGAGGTACGAGGGAAATGCACTAACGAGGCACTGTGTTGCCTCTCACACTCCCTATCAAAACTATTAATGAGAATTAAAATTAATAAAGATGAAGAAAACATTTATAAAAAATGTTAAGAATCACAACTTTGGTTCCTGTCAATGAATATTTTTAGGTGTTTGTGTGGTAAATAGTTATATCAGAAAAATTTAACTGGAACCTATTTATTCATTTTGTCAGAATCGTCTTTGGGCTTTTGATATTTTCTCTTAAAGTTTCAGTAATCTGCACACTGCAGATTGGTTAAACGCAAAAATCTTTCATGGAAAATTTAAATGTGAGCATAACCACCTACCATAAAATTGAAGTTTAAATTTCCACCCTACTGGAGATAGATAGGTCTAACTAATGTTGTTTCAGTGAAGCTTTTTGAAAATGACCAAAGATATGTTGTACTTCTGACTTTTATTACCTTGTAACTACAATGGTGATAATAATATCCAGAGTTTATCCTTCTCTAGAAGCACCATTACTGTAATTAAAGATTACTTTAGCAAAACGTCTTTTGCCTTTCCATGTGGTGTGAACATCGAGGATTGTAGCAGCAGTCATGCCCAGAAGGATGCCCCCTAGTGGGGTCTAGAATATTTACATTGACAACAGAAGTTACCACTGTCACGCTACAGAACAAACAAGCCATATGACAGACACAGCCGTGGCTACACTACACAAAAATCAGGCACCGGAACAGACACAAATATGAATAGACAGTATTGTGGAGTCCTGTAGAGGAGGATTAACGTGGATGGGAGACCACAGAAATGCTGAAGTTATTCTACGAGCAGGACCTCTTTCTCTCTGTTTTCAGCTGCTTTTCAAAGTCTGCAGGCATTTTTTTATGAAACGTCAAATGGAAGTGCATGAGTGACAGCTTGTTTGAGGGCCAATCTGCTGGATGAGAGGCACAGTTGGGTGCCTCCCTGCTGTTGTCTTGGAGACCGGCACCACTGCATCTGTGATGCATGTGCAGCTGACAGCGGAAGAAAGCCTTCCCCAGTTGGGCTTGGTGATGGCCCGTGCTCAGCAACTGTTTTTGTGCGCTGCATGGAGCGGCGTCAACAAGAGACGGCAGGGATTCAGACTTGTCGCTGTCCCATCAAGTGCCAAGCTGGCCCATTTTGCTTGCAGGAAGAAAAGCTTGCCAGCTGGTTGGGGATGTGAGCAAGGACGAACAAGGCGGAAAGTTCAGGAACAGCTCACAAGTTTCTTCCTTATACTATACCTTTTGTGTGTTTACAACCATGAATGAATATACACCACCATACCTAGGCCAGTGTTTGTTTCTGTCCGGTCAGAAAGTATAAAGCTTGTACACAGAGGATAGTATTATGAGCACAATTGAATATCCTGCCTTACACCATCATCTGAAATAAGCTGTGGAAAGAAAAAATATTGTTTGAAGATCCAGTGGTCCAGGACTGAAGAATATAAACCAAAAGAAAAAAAAACTGTCTTGAGTTGCACTTTTCTGTGTTTTGAAAACTATCCGTGACTGTGGTGAATCCCCTCCAGGATTTTTTTAAATGTCTGAAAAATCTTTTCAGGTACGCTGGAAACATGGAAGGCACTGTAAATGTCCTTTTGATGTAAGAGCCTGTGCAAACTATGACATTTAAGTGCCTTTGGAGTCTGATATTCTACTTCACTCTCCATAGTGTATATTGACTTTTGTTGAAATATATATTTTTAAATATTCTGATTAGTCAGTTACACTGAGAAAAGGTTTATTTGTTACTCCTTGATCATGAGGAAGGACAGGTGTCAGTGATGTGCACGGACCCTCTTAAAAGTGACTGGTGTCTCCTCACTAGTGGATGTTTCAACTTACTTAAATAGATGCTACACATTTGGTAGACATTCTCGTGTCAGTTATCTATGGATAAAGAAATGAGCCATGCCAAATGCCCCCCAACCTTCCCTGGACACAGGACACCACAATCAAAACACAAGAGCACTTCACATGTAGCCAAAGGTCAGTGAGTCACTGTGTGTTGTCCCTTGTGCTCCTGCCTGTCTGCTGTTTCCTGCTGTGTTCATTAGACATTTGGAAGCTTTTCTGACATCACACATTTGTCTGGTGGGTGACAGCAGTGGCAGCACCCCCAAGCCAGCATCTGATGCCTAACTGCTGAGCTTTGGTGGTGCTCTCCTGTGAAATTGCCTAGTGGACTTCAAAGTCAAATGAGAGAAGTGATGGGAACATGTACATGATAATATAGCAGTTCCACAAACTACTGCTCCCTAAATGAAGACCCTGCTGTCCTAACAAATGACCTTGGCCCACCTCATCCGTCAGCTGCACCTTGGAGTTGGAAGCTCCACATTGGGTCCGTTTGTAACTGTACTGCTGTCTCTACTGACACTAATTTCAGTCTAGTTTAATGCATTACTGTATTTATTTAGTTATTTTATTTGAGGTGAGCTTTTTTACATGCCTCCCAAGTCACGCTTCTTGTACCTCTGAATATGCTTCACTGCGACTGGCCTGCTTTTCACAGCCGCTGAGGGGCTGTTCTGAGTATAAAAATGGAGATGAACGGTCCAGTAGCAGAAAAAGAATTCAGATCTGTGTAATATTGCTGCTTGTGTATGGAGTGTGTTCATTTGCCTGGTTGTGGTGCATCATTGCACTTTAACATTTACAAACAGAAGAGTAGCAAGCCAGCTAAGGGTGCTGTACTGCTAGCAGCACTCTGTGGGATTTAGAAGTTAGCTGTTCTCAGATTCACATGAGTTTTACTACAGTGTGAGAGCTGTAAGTGTGAGCCTGCACACACAAACGTTGTTTATCAGAGCTTGCTTAGTTTAAAAGGCTTGCTTCTTGTCTGGCCTGAGCAGGTGCTGGCTCAGTTTTGCCCAGCTTGGTTGTTGGTGCTTCACTGCAGTTTATATAGTAGATTAAAAAGGCAATAAAGTGGTTCAGGTGTACCTGCCTTCTGCATGGGCCTAATCCCAGGTAGGTACAATGGTCACAGTGTTAGATAGGGTGGGCACAGTGGGCACATGCAAGACACTGGAAGAGTTTACGGGGTCTGGACAAAAATGGAACTATTGTTCCCATGCTGTTTTCTCCAGGATTCCCTCCTCCTCTGGCCCTGTTCCTGTTTCTCACTTTCTGCTTTTATTTTCATCCCATCCTGCTTTTGCTTAACAGAAGGCAGTACAGAATAAAGATTATAAACAGTATTAATATGTAAAATCATTTGAAAATAACAATGGTAATAGAATAATATGTACTATTCGGTTTATAGTTTATACTTTTTTCTTTTTTTTGGGGGGGGGGGGGGGGTAGTACCCAAGCCCAGTTTTGGTTATTTTTGGTTGTACCTTGACCATAAAACTCTGAAGACAGTGTGCTGCTCACATGTCTTGCATGCCTCATGAGCAGTGATTGGCTTTTTTGAGCCTATTTCAGTTCTTGGACTAGCAGCAGCAACTGCACTAAAAGAGCAGAACTGAAAATAAACTCAGTAAATACCTATAGAACCCTTGTACCATATCGGTGCAAAAAGAAAACAGATGTACAGACACAGACAGACAGGAGAAAGCAGGAGAAAAGGGAGATTTTGAATGTAAGACCTAGTTTAGTATGTCTTAAGGACATGACCTACAAAACATACATCTGTCAGAAACATGCAGAAAGTCGCTGAGAAGAAGATCCTGTGTTTATGTCTGCGTCACCTTCTCCAAGTAAAACAATATTCTGTTCAAATGTTTAAATCTGTAAAATTCTGTCAGTTCCCAGACTGGAGAATGACAAAAGAGTCTGACACTAGTTTTTTGAGTTTTGCTATTTGGTATGTGCACAGCTTCTGAAAGACATTATTTGATTCATGCTACATACATTAGTGTAAATGTGTTTGAAGAGGAGACGTGATGTGATAGGCTTTAATGTGTCTTACTGGTATGTGTCAGGGTGAAAAATGCTCTTGAATATATCCAGATTATGTAGAATAGTCGGCAATGTGGATGCCAGAAATATCACATATCACACATCAGAATGAAATATCGCAGGCCACAGTTTCACACTGTGTTAGGTTAGAACAATATAAAACTTAAATATTATGTATTTAAAGTAGAATCAATGGAAACTGGAAAAGGTGGTGATCGTTATAAAATTAAACAGCATATACACAGTATGTGCTGCTATTTCATCGTTGAATTTTTGTTAGTTTTGCTGATATTTGACATCTAAACTGCTGGTGAAATTTCAAGGTAATTGCACTTATATATGTACAGTACATACTAAAGTTGAGTTGTTTTTTTCAGACCAAGACATATTTGATCTGGATCAAGATACTTCAGTCTAGGACAATGTGTTTTATCTTTCATTTTAAGATTCTGATCGATTAATGTTTTTTTTGTGCACTTTGCTAAAAAAATTTAGAAGTGGACTGAAACTGGAGTAATCAGTTTTGTGCAGCAACAATTGTCCTGGTAGCTGGCAGGGTGTACAGATGGTTTGCTTGTTCATTGTAAAAAACAGAACAATGAAAAGGTACACCTGTAATTACACAAACGCTAACAAACGCTGAAGCTGACTATAAATAAAGCAGCTGATGTGACAATGGTGTGGCTCTCAGCAAACTGAAGGAACAGGCTCCTACATGTCTGTTTCTGGTCCTGTCCCGTGTTCCTTTACAGGAAGAAAACACTTGAACCAGTGTAGTACAGCCACACAGGTGTGAACTTCCCAGCCCTCCAACACTGAGCACACATGCACTCTAATGCAGCACAATCTGTATCAACCAAAACCCTGTGAATACATGGTTCGTGCTACTTCAGTCAAAAAGGCCACAATGAATTAATCCAATAAGTTTAACTTTGAAGACTGATTGCACAGTGATAACATGTGAGCAGCATGGTAGCTCAGGCATTACGGCTGCTTCCTCACACATCCGGTGTGAAGCTCAGCACCTAAAGATAGGAGTGTTTCTCTGAAAGCAGCCTCACCAACATACCCTACTCCTCGCTTTCAATTGTTACTCTGCCTTGGGAGTTCGTTGCCTTTCGCCCTGGGTTGCCCTACAGTGGGTAAAGCTTTTTGTCAAAATAAATGAATTACTAACATGTTTTATGTTTTATTTATCACTGCTTGTTTTGAGGAGGGGAACCAGCATGCTTAGCTGAGTCTTAATTTTACATTTTTAATTGTGTTGTGATAGGATTGTAATATCATAGATTGCTAGAGGTTGTTCTGCTTCAGTCATTTCGTTTATGACTTATGAATAAACAACAATACAGTCTCTTTGTTGTAGTTTTTAATAATTTTTTATTAGTTTTTTTTATTAGTTATTAATCGTTTTTTGTGAGTTGAAACCGAAGCTTGTGAATTTATATACTATTTATTTGGTTTGATTTGGTCTCAGTCATGTACAGTTAACTGTTTTATGAGTCTGCCAAAGTGTGAATTTTAAGGAGGTTTTCATTTGGTCATTTTGCATGTAAATATCCAGTGTTTCATCTTTTGCAGTGATATTAGTGATGTTACTGCTGGCAATATCTACATGTTGGTGAGTTACTTATTGTTACTTTATTTGTAGTGATGGGGATATGTACCTATAAAATAGTTGGCAGAGCTATGGAATTTATCCCCTACATCTCCTAGTCCAAAATAATATACACTATAACATATTTAAGACAAATTTGTTCACAAATAGTAGTGCTATTTTTAGTCTGTCTGGTATTTTTATATCAAGGTCCCTTTGCATGTACCTATTGCCTTTTCACAGAACTGTTTTCTTCAAGTGCTCAATACTGGAAACAATCTTGATTCTTTGGATATATCAAAACAGTGAAATAGCCAATGCATAATTCAGCATTGGGGGATGTGAACAATATTTACAGATTGTTTGACCTCTACAGAGAAGGTATCAGAATCTTACTTTAACTGTTTTTTTTTTTTTTTTTTTTTTGCATATACTCACAATTAATCTCGCTTTGTGAAATGGTTTCGAAACAATAGACTGCTTTGATTTGTTAATGTTCCAATTATCCAATCAGATATGGTACCATCCATCCATTAATCAGCCACCTGTGCAGGTTTGAAGGTGGCCTGTAAGGTTGTCTGGGGCCTTCTACAGCAGAAAGAACTGTGAATGTGATTCCAGATGGGAAAAAAAGTTCCTCATCCATGTCCTAAATGTTAAATGTTTTACTTCTGATGGCTCTATCTGATAAATTAAAATGAATTTTTTTTGTCCTGCTTTTTACACTGAGATACACATTTTTGAGAAAAAGAATGAGTTAACGTCCCTCTCTATTGTCGGTTCATCAAGTTTAATATAGAAGCACTCTGAAGACACCACCTTGTCTGCTAAAAGTGACAAACTGATTCTGCTCAGCTTTCAAAAGTGACATAAATCTATCTGTGGGTCCCCAGGCATTATGAAAAACTGTCCAAATTATATTTGAGATGGAGCATTACAGATAACCAAATATCTCACAAAATACTGAAATATTTAAAATGTTGAAAAAGTATTGTATTATAAATCATAAAGAATATATAGTTCATGTTCCACAGCACACATGACAAATCTTTTGGATAGTAGCAGTGTTCGTACCTGGCGCTGGCTTCACCGCTATCCTTCAGTGGTTTTAGGAGTAAAGTGTCATGTCTGTGTTCTTCCTTAGGCATACTTTACAGACTTTATTACAAAAGAACAATCAGCAGGCACCAGAACATGGTTGGTCTTTATTGCCTGCTGTGTCCACTCCTCTGTTACTTTGTGATCACAGCTTTCATTCAGCATTTTACAAATTCTTGTTAGATGTTGGATTATTTTTAATTTATAAATTTTATATGTATGTATAAATAAACATTTACCTGATTAACATAATTGTTGTTAGAAAATATTTAAACCAAATTCTGCCCCCTATAGTTTGGAGGACCATGTTCGAAGAGAGCTTAATGGAATAATAGATTTGACAAGCATTATGACACATTATTTGGACAGAGTGGAAGAAACTGCATTTCCTCTGTTTGAACTCTTCCAAAGAGCCATACTAACACTGTCAAGTCTTTCAAGGAGGGAATGGCTACACTGAAACATTTTTAGGTTTTCTATTTAATTAGGATTCTGTTTACACCCTTAGGTTATAGTTCCCTTTATATGCATCACATAATTTTGCTTGTTGTTGGACTGTTTTGCACTTAGCTGCCCCGCTGGCGTGCAGATGTAACAGTTAAACGAGTGATTTGAATATGGCTTGGTGTGCTTTTGTGTGGCAGTTTAGCGCTCCTCGTCGACTCTTTTGACTGGGTGAAATTGAAATCTCGTTGTCAGACATGCCACCGTTCTCATTTTCCTCACCATTGACTGAAATGTCAGCTGTTATGATAGGATTCTGTGAGCTGTCTTATCATGCTGCTGTTATTTTAAGCCTCTGTCACTTTGTTGCAGGAACAGGGCCTCTTAAGAAAACACCCCCGCCCCACCACCACATCCTGACACACACCCACACGTTTACATACACCTTTTGGACGACTTTCAATGTGGCAAAAACAAACAATGGTGTGTTTAAAGTCAGCACCTAAAACAAGGAATGGTTTCAGAAACTCTGTTGTCTTTCTTTGTGGCAAAATGGCTTTGCAGCGATATTAAACATTTCGCCAAACATGGTTGTGGCACTCTTTGCTTTCACTCTGTCTCTCCCGCACACACACACACACACACACACACACACACACACACACACACACACACATACACACACACACACACACACATACATGCAGAATCAACACAGCTGTGGCTCCAAACTCACGTAGGACTTGTGCAACTGCAAAAAATATGACAGATAAAATGTAATCTATGACACTGCTCACCAAGGAAACAGATACCATTGTGGCACACTGAAAAGTATGTATAATCTCGGTTTACAACAAGAGATCAGCATGCATAAGGTTGCTGGGGAGATGAATGCAGGCTGAAAGGCACGTGATCGGACATGTTGGAGAGAACTGAATCCCAGATGGTGACAAACGGAGTTCTCAACTGTAACGTCTACCTAAGTTCTGTTTTATGTCAGCTAACGGCACAGTGCAGAGATGTCCTGGGGAGGGGATAACAGGAACGGCTGGACAGGCTGAAGGGCGATTCGATTCTGGTAACACCGCACTAAAGGTCAGCCACAGTAAACTGGCTGCAGGTCAGAGATGCAAAACGCACACTAACACCTGCATGCCTGCTGCAAGCCACAGAGCAGCTGGCAGCGGGAGTATCAGGGAACAATAGCACAAGCCATGCCTCTGCCGAGGGAATTCCAGCCTGGCCGAGTGCCGCCAAGCGGTAAGAGAGCACAGAGAGCGGCCATGTGACATCACCTGGAGTGGGCGTGGCTCCTAGTTAGCCTCTGACAATAATCTTGGGTACCCTCTGACCTTCTACTTGTGACTACAGTTTGTCCAGCTCTCTTCCCAACAAACAGGGAACATTCCCAGTCCCAACATTCATTAACATCCCCAGAATGTTCTGGACGTTCTTGGAATGTTCTCTGTTTGCTGGGTTACTGCAGAGCATCGCAAACACACCTATGAAGTAACTACTGCCGTATCAGGATGAAAAAGTCTGTCGAAAGGTAAAATCACAGCAAAAATATGAAAACCTCCAACACACCAATGTCCCTCACAGTGAAATGTATATGACAGGCTGTGATCTTCAAGACGTGGTCTTACAGTATCCACTTTGTTTCTTCCCCTCATTATGTCAGAAGGTGACAAAAGAGGTCATGGCAACTGGTCGCAGTTCACCATGAAAGGAAATATTATGCAGTTCCCAAACTGAATGCACACGGTAAAAGGTGCCGTCTGTGAACATCCCAGCCTATCAAAAGACCCAAAGGGGCATGACAGCAAAGCACCAAGTGCAGCTGTTTTCTCTCTCTCTCTCTCAGTCTCTCCCTCTTCTTCTCCTTGTCTTCCACCTTCACAGTGAGGTGTGGTGTTCTCGCGCTGTCTGTCTCTCGCTCTCTTTCTCTCTTTCCTCCACCTTCACAGTGAGGTGTGGTGTTCTTGCTCTGTCTGTCTCTCGCTCTCTCTTTCCTCCACCTTCACAGTTAAGTGTGCTGCTCTTGCTATGTCTATCTCTCTCTCTCTTTCTCACTCACTCTCTTTCTTCCTCTCCTTGTCCTCCACCTTTATAGTGAGGTGCGATGTTCTCTCTCTGTCTCTCTCTCTCTGTCTGTCTCTCACTCACTCTCTTCCTCTCCCTGTCCTCCACCTCTCCACCTTCATAGCAAGGTGTGGCACTCTCACTCTCTATCTCCCTCTCTCTCCCTCTCTCTGTCTCTCTCTCTCCCTTTTTTCCACATTCTGCTCACGCACTACTGCGGCACTCCTCCGCCAATCCCCAACATTAATCCACACCTCAGACAGCCCCGCCAGCTCTGTCTCAGCCGTGTGGGGCACGGTGGAGCGCCACCGGGGCCAGGGAGCACCGCGCTACCCCTCATGCACCAGCTGTGGACAATGTGGGGGCAACCCCAAAGAGGTCATGAACAGGAAGGGGGGAGTTTCCACCAGTGGACAAAAAGCTCTCAATTCCTTAATGTAATCAGTTGTAAAACTGACATTCTGCAGTGCTTATTGTCATCATAGTTTAGAAAAACCTTTGTCTCTGTATCTAAATGTAAAACAGTTTAGTACTTAGGTGGTAGATTAAAACTTCTCTAACCATAAGTCCACCTAATTAAGAACCAAGAATCACAAGTGTCATGATTATGTCGCTAAATTAGGAATTTTATGGCCCTGTGAGGTAGAATTAAAGGTACTATTTTCTGCCTCAGAGAAACAGCTGCCTAGCCTATAATATCTACATTCAACCGTCAAGTCTTTGTTGACGTACTAAAATGAAGTCCATGTGTACTTAAAGAATACCATGAGCTCTTTTAACATAGCCAAGGCCAGAAAACTAATTCAAGTTATTGTTTCTGCTGTAGCACCAACTCAGACTCCGTTCCTACGTTTTTTCAGTGTTCTGGAAACATGGATCCCCACATGCACAGTTTTGCAGTTCTGAAAATTAAATAAGAATGAAGGAACCTCAAAACTGATGTGAAAGACTAGCAGTGAGTGATCACCCAGTCTTTCATGTTCAGCAAGTCACCATTTTGCAGGGTGCTGAAGACCACTAAATGTTCACACTCGCACAAAGAGAACCAGCACTGTCCATTCGCTGTGTTGAAGACCTGGAGAAAAATGCCCCAAAGTTTCTTAGAGCTCATCCAGGTAATGGTGAAATAAGCTAGGAAAATGGGAAGCTGTGCGGTGTTGAACCATGAGTGTTTCAGGGTTCTTGTTGACCCATGCTCCGGAATGACCTAATGTAAACCCCTCATCCTTAATTTTCCAAGTGTAACTTTGTTTGGACTTACCAGCCCGAAGGTCAAACACCAGCTAAAGCTGACATGAATAACAACGCAGTCAACTGACTTTTAAGTATGTGACAAGATATAACCAATCTGGATAAAAAATGGAATTGTGGTATATGATGTCAATGGTGCTTCAGAAGAAGCTGACAAAAATACAGTAGCAATATCATGTAACACAACAAATTCTTTTAGGAACTTCAGGAGATGCAGCCAAAAACGTTTCAGGAACTTCAAGAAACATCTGTGTTTCAGACACTTCAGGAAATGCAACTAATAGCTCTTCAAAAATAATAGTAGACAATATTTTGTGCTTGAGGAGCTTGAGTAAATATAGTTAAAAGATCTAGTTTATCCTTCCTCCAGTCCTATTAAGAGCATGCTAGAGGAATATGAGCATGAGGACCCCCAGGTAAATCTGCTAGTCCATCACAAGCAAACACTAACAAAATCCCAACATGGCGCCTACATGTCAGGGTCTATGCAAACAAATGGGACGTCCCTGTCTATAGCTATGCCTGTACAGCATAAGATTAGCCAAATAAGAGCACTCCAAGCAACTGAAACTACTGTGTCTATTTCAATGGCAAGGCCATATTAGCATGAAGACCATCGAGATGAAGAACAGCGGCTGTTCTTCACAACCTGACCATTCTGCTCTGTGACAGAGATGCCCACAGTAAATGACTTCTGCTCTTAGTCTGTGCAATAATTTGTGTCAAGATCTAATTACGCCAACAAAATGAGCATTTTCTTGTTTCATGTCCATTATTATATGTGTTGAAGATCTGACATGGTGACGGGATTCAACACCCTTCTTTTTGCGTCATTATTGACAAAACAGCATCTTCCTGATACAGCAAAGGCTGGGTGCATGTACGGGTCAACGTGGCGGAATTCTTTACAACCAACCCCCCCAACAACCACTGGGGTGGGTTGGGGGGGAGTGAAAGATCCCTCAGTTGAATATGAAGAAAATCCAGAGGTTTATTTCAGATGTCAATGGAAAATGGAGTGTGTGGACTGAACCGATAAACCCCCAAAATTCCCTGCTGTGAGCTGAGGCGGCTAGCCGAGCTGGGACACTGAAAGAAATCATAAAGGGGCATTAAAGCCCTTTAAAGTTCCCACCTTAAATTCTCTAAATAGACCAGCAAGCCAGAGGGCTGGGGCAAAGTTAGCTATGTTGGAGGCTGTATGTATAGTGGGTGGGAGGTGGGGGGGGGGAGTGGTAGTGGCAGGCCTAATTACTGTATTAATCGCTCTGTAATTTTCTATTCATTTCTCACGATTGTTGCCTAGTAATCTTTAAATGGTGCCAACCGTGCAATATTAACACATCTTGTCTGACAGTCAGACAGGACCTTAAGTCACACAGGAGGAATGTAGAAACGCATGTTTTGTTTAGTTTTTTTTTTGGGTTGGGGGGGGAGAATTAAACTGGCTAATGCCATTAATCTTGCCAGGAAAGCAGCTTGCCTTAAGGCGGGGTGAAGACTGAGCCCAGGGGAACGTAAGGGGGTTTATGGACTCTGGAGGGGGGGCTGGGGGGCATGTAAAAGCCCCTTTCATCGTGTGCCAATTAAAGACAACAGGTTTTGACCCAATTGTTGAGAGGAGTAAAATTTTTTTGACATTTTTAAATTAAAAAGACTATTGTGTTGTTGTCTCTGTACAACCCTTCCCATATTTTTAGTTAAATTAAGGTTGAAGGTGAACTTTGAAATAAAGGCTCGATTCTGGAAGAAGGCACTTAACGGCGCTTCCTAACGATCACTCGTTTTCCAAACTGTCCCAGTGGCTTTCCACTGCCACTCCTTTTTTTCTCTTTGCCACACTAATCCTCCACTCCTGATCGCTCTGCCTGCCTCTTTCTCTCACCTCCTCCCCTTTTGACTCTCTCCTGTGCCCTCTCCTGTCCCATCGCTCCTCCATTCCCACTGCATCTCTCTCTCTCTCTCTCCATTTCCTTCGCTTTCATTTGGACCAATCCTCCCGCGAAGGACAGGCAGAGAGAGGCAGCTCCATGGCAACCTGGCACCCTGCCATCTCATTACACCGGCAATTGATTCTGGCGCGACGCCACACTGCCCACCAATCCCCCCCACCCCATACACCAGCCCATTTCCCATCATGCACCTGACTCTCACACAGTATTCTATGTGGGATAAATCCTGAGCTTATACTCACACACACACAAACACACACACTCCCTGGTCCACCCTACCGCTGAGAGAGACAAAAGAGAGTACTGTATTGTACCGCACTGAACAAAAAGTCAGCAACTGTAAATATTTCCTGAACTCACCAAATGTAGTCGCACCTTTAAAGTTATAGATTTTGCAGCCAAATGGTGTGCTGTGGTTATGTTATGGAGGGCATTATGGCTGAATACCACAGAAGAAAGAACACCTGGGCACCACACCTATCCTTGAGTGATGTCACTTACAACACACTTGTGTTCAGTTTTCTCTTCACAGAGCAGGTTCACATGAAAGATCATCAAATTCTGAGCACAGCACACCACTGATTGTTTAAGTAGAAGATTCCAGTTGACAAAGACATGCAGACAGCAAACTGTTCTTTTTAATGGCAGCATCCTTCAAAGTCGTTCAAGCCGGTGACGTCTGCCCTGCGACCACCGATAACGTTCTGCAGAGATCCGTAAAGGCTGCGCTGCAGTGAGACGGTCAAGTTATGACCTACTTACGTATTCTGCTGCGCGAGCCAGAGGCAGAACTGACGTGACTGGACACAGGACATCCAGGTTTTGGCAGAAGGGTTCTCTCTGTTTGTACTGACGTAAGACCAACAGTCACAGAAATGCTGAAGCAGTTAAAAGTCAAACTTCGGACTCACCAAACATGTAAAAGTGCTAAACTTTTGCTTTCAAAAATATTCCGACAAGCCTCACTCAGCAAACGAAAACCGAGTGACGACTGGCAACGTCTCAAATTAAACATATAGCATACAAATAAACTGGCATTTAATATTAACATCTTATTTTTAATTATTTCACATTTCAGGTCCAAGAACAATGTGAGCTTTGACACAGTATGCTTGCCCTCTTGCTAGATTAGCAGCGAGGGCAAACTGTGTTATACTTTTCAAAGGCAGAGCAGGAGCAGAAGAAAACCCTTCACCAGTCAGATGCCTCCCACAAAGTGTAGAATTATGAAACCTTTATATCAGCAAAGAGGTGAGTCAGTATTCTGTCGCTGAGTATGGCAAGCCCATGGGCACACGTCTGTGCACACGCACGTCCGTTTCAGAAACTGCTTGTTCGCTTCGCCTCTCCTGAGCCTTGCCAGGACCTCCGCTGCCAGACATAACGTAGACGACAGAGCAAAGTAAAGCATAATGAAGGCGCTAACGCAGCAATAATTGCGCTGTGGTGCGCATTAAAGAAGACGTGTGCTCAGACGCCACTTGGGACCATTGCGAGGCTATGCGGCGAAGTTAAACTCTACGGTCGTGTTTGCATGTAATTAAAGTTTCTCCTAAATCTTTTCAGCAAAGATTCATGAAAGATGTTTTTTTAAAAAGTCCCCATGTCATCATGAAAACCTAGTACAATCCAGAATATTCCCATGTTGTAAAGACCCTTGATCTATCAGAGCCCTGAGATGTCTGGTTTCACCATTTCCTCCTTTACCTGTGGCTTGTGATACTCTGAAGATCAACAAACTGGTCCCCTGAGCCAGATATCCGCACTGCACCACACTCTAAACATGTGTGTAAATTGGCATGTAAAACATTCAGACCTCTTGGATTGCTGAACTAAACACACACAAGTGGGTCCCCTGTTGCTCTCTGCACATTACCTGCTCTGTTTTAAAAGTGTATGTCTGCTAAATACGTTGTAGTTTTATTTTCTGTATTTTCCCATTTTCATGGCTACTTCACTGAAGTATGTCAACAGTTTATCCTTGTACTCTAGAGGAACAGTTCAAGTGAGATATTCGTGGGAGCACAGAAGCATGATGTGATCTCTGAATCTCCACCACACACCCTTCAAATCACAAGGGCAAACCCTTAATTGTGACACCGCCCACTGCGCCATACAGACCCATAAGTTGCTCACCAAACACACTGGAAACCTGTTAAGTGAAAGTGCAAAAACAGAGAAATAATTCCATCACCAAGTGGGACCCCACCCCTCTGAAGGTGAAGAGACTTGGCACAGGGAGGGAAGGAGGTGGAAGGAAACTGCCCCTGCGATGATTTATTGCCGGTGCAACGTATCTACTTGTGTGCGAAGGTCACGGCGCGGGAAGACGAAAGAGAGCTCACACCGGCGCACTTGAGTGTTCCCAATCAGGCACGTTCCCTTCGACGTCAAACCGCAGAAGAAGAAGGAAAACCCTGAAGGAAGATCGGCTCGCAGCATCTGGTGTAGCCGCTGCGCTTGAGAAAAGGGTTCATCAAAACAGTGGTACTCTGACATCATCACAGCAAGCGTTCACCAATAGACAAGGACACGCACGCAGACGCACAAAACATTTTTCCAGGTCCAAGCGATCAAATGAAATATACCAAAAATATAACTAGATGCAGAAGAAGTAGCCACTGGACTATCTATAGACATAACTATTACATCTGTTGCCAAATGGACTGAATTTGATTCCACTGATTTAATACTGACTGGTTTCCTGGGTCATTCTCTCCAAATGTTCCAGGATGCAGAACATCGGAGGTGTACATGGGTTTCCACAGAATTACAGTAAAGGAGCCCCTGCCATCATGTCCAACCCTGTGAATACAGCATTAATAAAAAAAAAAAAAATGGAACACCATAAATTACACTTTGAATTGCAGCTCTGCTGCAAATACAGCACTGACTTAAGCTGTACATTCGCTCCAAAGGGTCTGGTGGGGAAAAAAGGGCAACGATACGTGAGCGGTTCACGCCCAGCTGAGCAGCGGTCGCGGCGGGGCGGGGATCCGGCAGGCCTCTCGGCACGAGCGCACGAACTTCGGCGCAAAGACGCCAGCAAATATTAGTCTGAATTGCTTTTAATGAGAACAACAGATGGGACGGAGCGGCGTCTCTGCATTATTTGCGGACCATTTGTTCGGGGAAGAAAACACACTGTTCCACGCGGCAACACATCGAGGTGAAGGAAGCGCCATTTCCACTTGGTCGACGGCGGTATTTACTCACAGTGTGGGCTCACCGCTCAGAACTGGCACCCTTACAGCGACTGCGCGCACTGTACGGATGCCCGCCGCAGACGATATTTACATAATTAACATGGTAATTAAATTAGCCATGGAGAACATTGTATGCTGATTTGCTGTCAGCCTTTTTGCTGCTTTTTTTCTCTCCCCCCTTTATTACCTCTGTTCGGCCTCATGCCACTGGTGTATTATTTTTAATAGCTACCGAGCTGCACATTGCACACGGCTGACCACATTTCGCCGTGTGTGTTAAAGTGACTGGCGCGCTTGCATCGGTGCCCGACAATCTCACAGAGGATCTCGTGCTTCAATATATATGAAGACTCTATTTTTAATGACTACCTTCATGGTTTATGTTGGGACAAAAATAGTATTCCCACCTGAAAGCATGCTATTTCCCCAACTACAACCATCACCTATATTTTGGTAACTGCAAACACCTAACCAAACACCTCAGAACAGTCAAGTTGATATCTCAGTTTACACACCACAGGTCATACACAAAGTGTCATACAATGGCGCTGCTGAGAAAATGCCTTATCTCTGAGCTCCAGCATGAAGGAGTCTGTAGGTGCCTGTCAGGATGTTTGTACAGTCGTGGCCCACTTAAACCCTTCCCCTGGTAGCTGAACAATGCCAGTTTCACAGAGCAGCCGCGTATCTATGTGTCACAATCGCCATTTGTTACGGCTCAGATCGAAGCCGTGGACTTCCAGGACATGGCTGCTATTTGGAAAAAGCCCCTTAACTGCCCGATCCCAAAAATTCCATTTTATGAAAAAAAAAAAGTATATGGAAACTGTTACGCCCATATTCAAATTTGAGGGTATAAACCTCTACAAAAAGAAAGCTCTGACTTGAATAAGAATCTGTGTCGTTAATGTTTAACTGGGTAATCAAGTCTCATTAAACCACTGAAGTGTCCCAGCAAAACTTAAAACCGCTTTAAACTGACATGTTGTCTTAATAACTCACACTGATATCCTGATACTGCACCTCCAAGTCATCTTCATGTCAGCCAAGCCTTTTAGGATGACACATAGGGTTTCATTGTAAACATGACTCAGAGTAAGACCAGGCTTTCTGAAGAAGGACAAAAGACGGGGGTGCTCTATGGCTTGCTTCTGTGAACTCTTGGTAATGACTACCTTCAGGGAGGATGCCAGTCTTGTGGAACTGGATAAATGACATCCAACTCACACTGCGATTGCTGCTCCTTGACAATTCCACTCAATTCGATTTATTGTTACATAGAGGTTTTTACTACAGAGTTTCCCCAATGCACTTAACAGTAATAAATATGCAGAGGAGCACGCAGGTGAAGTCATATTAAGAACACAAACTACCACAGACTCCAGGACGCCAATCAGCTCCGGGATGATGGGTCACTGAAGATGTCAGAAGCTTAAGTAGAACAGCAAGACTGCAGCAAACTGGTGTTCAACCTGACATTCAATATCGCTCTCTCTCTCTTTGTCCTCTCTCTCCCACCCTCCCTTGCTGTTCGTCCTCTCTCTCCCTTCTCTCTCTCCCTCATTCGCTCGCTCTCTCTCTCTTCATCCTCTCTTTCTCTGTCCTCTCTCTCTTCCCTCTGCTTCCCCTCTCTCTCTCTCACTGTAGCACAGCAGGGCTCAGAGGGCGGGCAGCTGGCACGGACTCCTTCCTAAGAGCAATCATTCTTGGAGAGGTCGAAGCCGCTGGAGCGGCGGCCCTCTGCCAGCGCGCAGAGGGGCCCCTCGCTTCACATGTCTGAATGCACACGGGTTGTCTGAGGACACGCTCGCTCTCTGCTACCCGATCCACTGGAAGGGGCGGGCTGGAGAAGGCCTGGCCTCCGGAGGGAAGCGTGCCAAGCAATTTAAAGCCAGAGACTGCTGGCTCAGCAGAGCAGCCAGATGTGGGAAAGGTACCTGGAGACAAGGACGGGGGAGGGACTGCACATAGAAGTCCTGTGGGGAGGGGGGATAGGAGGAATAAGCAAGCCCCTCAATCTTGTCAATGGCTGACAGAATGTTTTAATCACTGCTACATGGGTTAAAAAAAATGATTCCAGCATTGTCAGGAAAAATGCTTCCTCTCTCTGATCACAGCTCTGGGAAAGGGGGGGGTCGAAGCTGCTGCAGGGGTAAAATCTCCTGATCCAGTGGTCTGTGTCGGCATTATAATGTGAGGTCTCATTCCAACACATATCACTGCAGAAAGCTCACAAGATGAAGACTTCAGCCTCATGACAGGAGATTAAATAGAGCCGATGATTATACGTGGCAGCAAATAAAAAAAAAATACACCATTTATAATTAATAGTTAATATATATTTTGTGTATGTATTTCATGAATTTAAAATGCATTTAAGTAAACCCTCAGTCATGTATCTTCATATTTTAGCAGCCGTGCTAGGTGATAAAATGATAACAGTAATTATCACTGTACTGTATATATATATATATATATATATATATAAAATTTAAAATTTTTTTTTTTTCAGTATATAACAGCCAATCACATTGCATGTTGCAGTTTTAACCCTCCCTAGTGAAGATGTAAACACTCACAACAAGATTGCCTGTGTGAACAAACAGCTGCTGAGTTAATACTGAAGATGGGGAACACATCTTCAAAAGTTGGAAAATGGTTTGGATATCACACGTCTAACCGGACACAAACAAAACAAAACGATTATGCAAGATATTTCTGCCAGCAATGTGGTGTTAGCACTTTTTTATTTGCACTATTAGAAATACATTAAATTTTACCATGGTAATTTAACATACTGAGTGCAATTTATTTTTAATGAAAACTAAATTTTTTATTAGTTTTTCTTGTGTTAAGGAATGCTACAATGAACACTGGGCTACAGATACAGAAAAAAAAGTACTGTGATACTATTCTGGCTACATAGCCCAGCTCTGCTTCGGAGTGTGGGATGGAATTTTAACGTGAAATCAACAACTCCACTGTTTGTAAAACAATCTACAAATGCAGAAGGCAACTTGTCTACGTCAACACGTCCCACCAAATTCATCCAGAGAGCAGAGCTCAAGATGCTTCAGCAACCCTCAAGAACTTCAGGGTGTCATCAAAGGATGTTCCTTGAGGATCTCCTACCACGGTCAACGTGGAAGTGCACGAGTCAACTACAAGAACGAGACGGCACAAATTCTACAAGTTCACCAAAAAGGTCAAGCTGAACAATAAGTGGGACTTTCAACATGATAACGACCCTAAACGTCCAAGCAGACCTACAAAGCAGTGGCTTAAAACAAAGAAGCGGGTTATGGAATGGCCACGTTAAACTCCACATCTTAAATGGGTTGTATTTGGTAAAGACACACTTAAGTAAAAGTTCAGATATTTCAGTTTAAAATAAGTAAAACTCAGTCACCCATTGTAATATTACTTAAGTGAAAGCATGAAAGTATCTATTAACTGTACTGAAGTATCAAAAGTAGTTTCTGAATAAATGTACTTAAGTTTTGAAAGTATAGCAGAAGTATTGTTTTAAATAAGTAGTCAGAATTTGAAGAATTCCGAATTTTTATTTTACAGTGCCTTCTTTTCCAAATTATTAATTATTGCACCAATAAAAAACATAATAATACCATAAAATATTTATTAGCTCTTCTTCATCTGTTAACACAACCGGCGGCAGCGCTTCGAACATAATAATCATGGGGACCCAAGAGCATTTTAATATTTATTTTTATGTGACTTTGCACTTTTCTATTATTAAGATTTTTAATTTATTTTTATGGGTTTTTAATATTTTTACTGACCGATGTAAAGTTGGAAGAACTGACTTAAACTGAATTAAATTTTTTTGTATTATTTTTTAACAAAAACCGTTATAAAGTCGGAAAACACGGAAATCTAACGTTAGCTAAGGTTAAACAATATCCTTCATGCAGTCGAACCTCAAAAAACACATTGAGGTACGTTAAAACAAAGACAACATGTTATAGAGTTATGTGGCACTTATTACTTTTAACATTAACTTTTATTTAACGTTAACGTTATGTCAGTACTGTGATTTTGAATAGATCTAAGGTTACCTCAGCCGTGCCGTCATTAAGGATTTTGCTAACATTAACCTTGGCTAATGTTAGTTGGTCACAAAATTACCAAAAACAAACTTTAAATGACCAAAATTCAGTAACAAAATAGCCAAAACAGTAATAGTATAACCAAAAACTTCCCCATTTTAACGTTTTTAACATTAACATAACGTTATGTGAGTTCAAAGATTGTGAATCTAACATTAAGTAGGCAACGTATTAGCCATGCTGCATTATTGGTTTTGCTAACATTAACGTTAAATAAATAAAGATGAGAAATTTGGCTGTGGCGGTGCGTATGTAGCATGATTCTTTTTCTAAACATTAAAATGAACTTCAGTACATTACAGTTAATCTTGTCTTTAGAATTGCATAAAGTTAATTAGCTGTTTAAATTACAGAAGCCTGTTCAACTAGCTAGTGAGATCTTTTTTTTTTCAACGTAAGACGACACAGCAGTAAAATACAGGTTGTCTATGGCGTGGTATGGTATGTCAGGATGATAACTAAAATGCAAAAATCTAAATTCACAAACCTGAGCACAAACCAGGGATAAAATATAAAATAAATAAGGAAAAAAATGTTGATGAACATCACTTGGAAATTGGGAAGAGGTCTGCTACCCAGCATTGGCAAAGTAAAAATTACTTCCCAATGTAACGATGACTGTTAGTGTTTCTGAGTGCCATTAAATTGTTACGGTTTTAATCATGGATCGATTACTGACCAGGCCTTTTAAACAACGTACTTCTACTTTTACTTTCAATACTTAAGGACATTTATTCAAGGACTACAGTACAGTTATTAACAGATACTTTCATTTCAGTATTATAATGGGTGACTAATTTCCATTGAATTTTGTTTAATAAATTATTTCAAAGCCAAATGTTTAATTGTTTTAGGTTAGATTATATCAGCTCAATCCATCAAAGTTTAAATGAACTTGTTTCCCTTTGTCCAAACATGATAAAGAGTCTAAATTTTTCTATGGCTGTTCGCAGTACTTACATCACCATGGCACTCTATATATGTAAATTTATGTAACATTCCTTCTGAGTTTTAAATCACAGCAAACTCAAGACCATCTTCGTGCATTTTACAGTATGCTCTTATCGTGCCGACACTATCAGCCTGCGAGCTGCCATGACTCACAGATTTATGAAAGACAGAAGCTGCCCCGGAAGTCTGCAGCTTCCTGTTCCTATTGGCATTCAGGCGTAGCCTTGCAACGCCCTCAGTGAATCACTTTAATTCAAAAACCCCAACTGCAGAGTGGCAGCGCACAGGAAAAATAAGTTGCATGGGGTGGGGAAGTGAATAACCACAAGGCTCCTGTCCAAGAAAGGGTGAAAGGACCACCAACACCCAACGGCCGTGGGAATTAGGAACCATGTATGCCCTTTCAGAATGCGTGCAGCAAAAACCGCGCTGAAAGTGACTGGCGAGTCATGACTCACACAGAGCAATGACAGGTATTTCCATGTAGGCAGCAGCTGGGCAGCTATCCCCACTCATGGCACGCGTTGCAGAGGATTCAAACTTCCCACCGTGTGAGTGTGTTTGTGGGGGGTTATTTCAGAAGCCAATTTTACCAGTCCTTCCTTAAATAAATGTTACTTTGATTATATGCTAATCATTTAATGCCACAAAAGGTTATTAACTAGCATTTACTCAACTTCCTGTCTTCTTAAAGAATGGCTGGTAATATGCCCTACTATAAACTGTCAGTGATTTAACCATGCAGTTATTACATTATTATTCTGTTTTGCTCAGTGAATAAATTGAAGTCCAATGCATGGCTGAACCTCTCCTTTTTTGTACATCCATGAAAAGATTTACCGCAACTGCTGATGGCTGAGAATGTTTTTTTTTTCTATAGCAAAAATAAGGAATAATGAAGATGCTAGCTCATCTTCCCTAAGAACATGTGTTTTCCATTTTGAAAATATGGCTGAAGTTAACAGACCCTCTGCACTCAGAGAAAACAGGGTATGTCGCGGACAGAGCTGAATAAAGACCGCAGTTTATAAAACACGTTTATCTGAGTTTAAACAGTACAAAAATCCTTCCAGTTGAAATCGTTTTAGACAGCACCCCCCACCCTGAAGAGGGTTAAACGATGGAAGGTAGCAGGGGGGCTGACAGAGAGGTGACCTTGCATCATGGAGAAAGTGCAGAGCCCCCACCCCTGCTTGTCCTGTTAACAGTGGTGGCACAGCGAGTTCGGACCGCCCACGGACTCCCGCGTAGCCGCAGCCCTAAGATCAAAGAGGCACAGAATTCTCTACTTTGGCGGAACTGCGAAACAGAGGGGTTCAAAGGGAATGGAGGTGTCCTATACTGGGGTGAAAAGTTCTCCAGGCAACATGGCCAGGCCCCTGCGCATTGGTAGGAGGAAACAAATGCTGTTGAAGTGACAATGAGGTCACTCAACGGGATACCGGGGTGACGCCTCACTTTGGGGAAAGCCATTCTTTACCCTACAGGACAGGCTATAGCCACACCTTTCAAAGTACTCAGAAAGAACAACTGCTCGCGGATTATAGGAAGAGCAACAGCCAATAGTGAGGGAAGATGGAGGTGATTTGAAACGAACTGGAATGACAAATGAGGGGGGGAGGCAACCATCAACTAGTAGAAGTGAGGAGAGGCAGGACCGCCAGGACCACCTGCAACTGGGCCCAGGTGCCCAATAACAGCCCCACCCTCCTGCCTTTTCCTTCACTCCCAGCCCCCTGCTGGGCTGGCTTTGTGTTAGAACAGAGGCTAACTCTCAAACTGGAGGACTGGCCCTCCTCCCCAGCCTTTTGACTGTATGCTCTTAGTCCAGACATGCCTGTACTATGAGGTAAGGGGACCTCTGTTTCCTCTCTAAGAGTGAACTGAACTGCACACAAACGCACACTCGCAAAATGAGTTGTGTTGTGGCAACAAGCCACATTACCACGCAATTCCAGTCGGCCTCGTGCAACACAAACCTCCATCCTACTGGGCACCGATAAGGTGACTCCACCTGTCCTCAGTGGAAATGCAGGGGAGCTAAACTAGGTGACATGGCTTAGATTCATTGACAAGTGAAGCTTCATGCTTTTTATATAATGCAGTTCGTGAACAAAAAGATTTCAGACAACTGACAGCCTTATAACCTAACACATTATTCTAAAACAATACTGAGTGAAAAGACAGTCCACTTTTATGCTTTGCCTGAAAACATCTGACACAATAGATTACTAAGTTACAGGAGGTTTAAAGTAATTGTTTATTGTGTGGTATTTCAGAGTGTAAATGTTGCAGCAGTGTATTAACCAGGGCTCCTCAAACAGCCTCTCTTAACGCCGACAGAAAGCAATCTGCATCCTTGTAGATTAAGAAAGAACCAGTCACCTTCTGCCATCCACTGGTGTGGGGTAACAGGAGGCTCTTAAGCTTGGCCAATTAAAACAGGCCACAGCAACAGGCTGTGCCAAGTATGTCTTTGTGTGACCTGCTCTCAGAGTTCTATCATAACTCTCGTTCTTTCTTCTGTTCTCTCTTCATCCTTTTTCATCTTTTCTGAGGTGGAATCTTTCCCAAGGTTAGTGCCAGTGCTTCAGCAGAAAAGAAAAGAGGGGTTCTTTTTTCCCCTCTGTTCTCACAGAACCGGGCCCGAGACGTCCCGCTTGAGAAGGATGCCCAATTGGACGAAGATAAATAGAAACTAGACACTTGTGCTTTTGTAACAAAAGAACAAAAAAAAAGTATGGCTTCCACTGAGGCCCAGGAATGGTTAACCCGATGTGTGCCCGAAAGCATTAGACAAGAGCGTCTGCTGTCACCTCTGTTTCGAGCCACTCAGCAGCGCACAAGTGGCTTTTCAGCTGGTGACGCAGGCACAAGGAGACGCAATGAAAATAATAAGACTGGCTGGACTGCACTAGGTTCGCCTAGGCCAGTAACACCATCCAGACACACTAGGCTGCACTAGGCAATGCTCGTTTATTGAAAACACTCAGACATATTAGGCTATGCTAGGCCACTAAGACCCACCTTACAAGCTTCACTATGCCAGTCTGGGCTAGGACAGTAAAAAGAAAAACAGTGGCAGCATGGAGAGCTACGCTAAACTAAGATCGCTCTTATGCTGCTTTAAGCAAAAGTGGGGTTTGTCAGAGAAGAAAAGCTACAGATACTATTAGGAACAAGGAGAAGAATCCAGTCAACATTCAGAAGCCACACCTGAACGTGCCTCACAGAAACACTGGTAAGGTTAACACCGTCATCCCATGACTGCACGCCAGCCTACAGTCTCGCACCCTGACCCATCAGCTTCTGCACACACAGCAGAATGCGTTTATTGTGCATTTATGACTCATTAAGATCTTTCCGGTAACAGGGCGCACAATCTCTAGAGCAGAACAGGTCAGTTGGGCAAACAGACCTAGCTAATTCAGCCAAAGGCTCTCCTGACAGACTAATTGGCTGACTGACATTGTGTCTTTAATGGCCTCTTCAGAGATGGATCAAGACGCCAGTCTTTTCATTATAGTGCTTAATCGTACTGCTGTCTGCTCCCCACATTCCTCTCTTCATTAACTGAGACAGTGTTACATAAATCATTTTTGAAGGCACGTTCCAGAGCTCTGTTTCTGCTTTGACAGACATCCAGCGCATCACTTAGTGTTACGTGTTATCTCCTCGATTTCAACTTCTACGTCAATGTTGTCCGAAAAGACAAAAAAAAAAACTGTTCCCAAAAGAAAAAAGTAAGGAGGGTATATGTTTGAAACTGCTTATTTACAGGAAGGCCACAGTCAAATTTTATAAGTGGATATACACATAGGTAGTCGTAATTACAGTGAGTCTATGTTACATACTTTCTTAAAAGAGAAATATGAGCAGCTTCATGCGGAGAGAAAAGCTGTTTCAGATCTCACCCATACCCATGTCCTGTGGTCCACTGCGATAAGATGACAGCCAGTAATTTCAGTTTTTTGCCTGTCACTAAGTGAGAAGCACCACTTTAACTGTTAGCTGGGTGTCACAGATGGGCTGGGAGGAACTTACTGTTTGCATTACAGAGCATTATTGCACAGCACCACCTGTCTAGCCACAAGGACACCCATCTTGCTGTTAGGGGAGAAGGTGTGAATGCAAGAGAGCTGGTGAAATGAGTTTACTGCAGAGTATGCGTACTCCGGCCTGCCTGGAATCACAAAGCAGCTGTCTACTGTTTACCAGGGAAGGGAAGCATCCCTGTCAAGTTAATACCACCGGCCTTTCACACCAGTACTTGTTTATTGCAAAATGAGAATCCTCCGAAAATGGAAAAGAAGAAGTCATCCCAGATTATTGAGCTTTCTCCTAACATGTACACGGCATGCAAGGGGATGCCACCAGCTGGGCCTTGGGCAGAACCTCTCAACACATGCAAACAAGTGTTTGTGCACATTCAGCAGACGTTCAGCTTAAGCGCACAAATGTTCGCAAACGCCACCCGTCTGGTGGGTTGGTCACCAGCTCAGAGCAGCGAGCCACTGCCCAGTGTTGCGCAAGTTTTTCAGTTCTTTCTCTGGGACACCGTCTCTTGTACAAACCTGATCAGTCCTTGCGGTTTTGAGAAGCGGCAGCTGTTGGGTGAATGACTAATTTACCGAGTGTGTAAATGTTCTTAGCACTGGAGTTTCCCAGCATGCTTCATAAAGCAGATGAGGTGTGCAGTTTTGCTGGCTCAGTACTTTTCAGTATTGGTATGAGAACAACAAGGAGAAATCAGTGAGCAATGAGCACCTGAGGGGATTAAAGGTATAACCTGAACAGTTATGTTCTCTTCGTACAAGGTCCTCTACCTCCGCTACCATAACTGTGAACAAATGTCAGTACTAAACCCTGCCATGGAAACGAACATGTACAACATAGAAAGCATCGAGTCTGCTGGAAATATTTAAATTAAGAAATATAAAGAAATAAAGTGGTGGACAGGATATGTACAATAAATCCTCATTTTCTAAATGTTGAGGCAAGATTCATGTTCTGTATTTTGCAAAGGTGAGTTTTAAACATGCATAGTGGAAAACAAACCATCCATGTGATGTTGTCTGTTATACTGGTCGCAGCTGTAACGCACTGGAGACGACGTACCGCCTACTCAGGTGTGCTGTCAACACAACCGCAGGTAAACTAGAAATACCCGAGCTTCATTATTATCCATGCTGACTTTTCTGCTTCAAATACCACCTGTTCTCCGGTGTTGAGATACGTCGTGTTTACGCTGCTCTGTGACAAATTCCGAGCGGCCGACTTACTTACCTACCTGTCTTTTTGTGTTCCAGTTTCTGACCCAAAGTCAGGTTTGCTTTCCTGCTGGCTCTTGTGCAGAGAAACGTACAGGACACATATATTGCCAAATTGAAGCGAAGGTAGTAACTGACCACACACACCCAAAAACACCTGCACTTTACAGCGTGTACGTGACAGGCTGTTGGGGAAAAAACCAACTTGCACACTCCCAGCTGCCAACACTTTGGGACACAAGAAACCAATTCTTAAAAAAATTCCTGAGGGAAAGCAACAGGGCTAAGGAAAGGATTCACAAGATGGCTTCCTAATGCGCACCATCTTGGCTGGCAGTGGCTCAAACGGCATCACGCGAGCAGCCCCGCAAGGTTACTGGGACGCCTGGTGGCCATGAAGACGCAGTCAGAGAGCAAGAGAGAGACATGGGCCCTGTCCAAACTGACTCACTGCACAGCGGACGCCACGGCAGTGGAGTGTCATGACAGGTCGCGGAGTACCCCATCACTGACTCCTGCCTCTGATTCACATCCCGGAGGCGTCAGCAGGTGACCGCTGCCCACAGGGAGGGCGGCAAACTGGGCGGGTGTACATTCTTCAGATGTGAGTGGGAGGAAGCGGGCCTGACGGACTTGGCTGGGCCAGGGTGTTGCCATCTGTGGCGCGGGCACTCCTGTGGAAAATGCGGCATTTCCATTGGCATGCTCGATACCGCCCACGCTGGGAGCTTCCTTCTATCCTTTATCCCTCGCCCTGTCACTGAACACATGACACACCATGGAAGCAAGCAAGTACAACAACCGGATGCATGACAGAGGAAAAAAGACATCTCTTCCCAGTTCTCAGGCAAGTGTGGCAGACCTTTACTGATACAGGCAGGTATCAGCGTATCCTGAAGGTCTGATCGTTGTTCAGCTATGCTGAGATTTCCTCCATGGGGTAGATGTTATGGGAAAAAAGGATTGCGGTGTTGGTTAACTGTAGGGCTTTGGCAGATCTCCAGGTCATTTGGCCTTACCAAGGAGTAGAGCCTTCTACAAGTCTGTCTCCTAATCTGCAAGGGTGAAGGCTGGTTACATGTGGGTCATAAAGCACGATTGGACACACTTTTCAGTCCTGACCTCCAGCTGCCAACAGGGCAACATCCAGTACAGACATGTGGGTGCTGTACTGTTGAACAAGAAAGTGCTTAGCTCTGAATTCAAGCTCCTCGCAAAGGAAAAATGCATACAAACAAAGACGTACCCTGTGCGTGAGGTCATAGGGAAGCCAGGTAGCTGGCTGGATAGGGATATATGTGCTTAACTGGGATATTGTGACCGTTGTAGTCTCTAACAGACAGCTGCCATCTTAACGTGTTTATGATCTGACTCTGGTCAGCCCACGTTCAACAAAAAATTTATATGGATGGTGGAGACATGCCAAGTGCAAACGTCACTCCAAAACAAAGTACATCGTAAAAATACCCAATAAAACACCTGACATACCGTAGCAAGTGCAGCAAGGTAATTTTATTCTTAGTGTGCGATGACTGACGTGAGGCTAGGCGCCATCTTCAGATGTGCCAGGCTTGATTCGCCCATGTACCCGTGCCTGTTCACCCCGCTACTGTGGCTAAATGCTCATTAACACTTTCCAGACGATTGCTGCCTGTCCCTGGCATCCTGCCCTCGCCGTCTCGGCAAACAGAAAGCGTGCCAAGAAAGGGAGTGGGCATCATATCTGTGCCAGACGACAGAGGGATGCCAGCACTGCTTTCCTTCCGGCCACCACGCCGCGCGCACGTCTGCCACACGGCATTCGGACAGTAAAACGAGTATCCGTCAAAGACACTTGATGACCTTCGATGGTGGTTTACTTACACCAGCCGGACTACTTGCTGTTAACTTAAATCTGTTCTGAAGTCAGTGTTGTGCTTTACTCTTGGGGGGGTTCCCATCCACTTATCCATCTGTCTGCCTTCAATGCCAACCCCAGTGGGCAAAAAGTCATGATCATAGAGCCATACTGCGAACCATCACCAGGTCTCAGTGAGCTCACAATTGTTAAAATGTGCAAAGCTACAGAAAGCTCCAATTTTCATGTCATGACAAAGACATAATTTGCAAACATAACATCAGACACATAAAAATACCACATAACTGACTAAAACGGTAACATCAAGTGCCAGGGCTCAGTTTGAGTCCAAGCTAAACCATTCACCGACTGGCAATGCTGTATTACTAGAATCATCCTGCGACCATGGGGTCGGGCAAAGGGAAACGTATTTCAATTAAACGCAACATTTTTTCTAGAAAAGCTATTCCCATCTGACATTAGTTAATAGGTAGAAACAACAAAAGAGACTACGGAGAAACACGATGGACATTCCAGAAAGCAACCAAGAATAATCACAAAACATCTAAAATATGATCTGGCTACCCTGGCGGGCTTTGAACAGCACTTAAAGAATAATAAAAGATATTGGAAATGGGGTCCAGATGTTTCAGTACAGCCTGTGGTTACATTCAAAAGGTTTGTGGACAGCAAAAAGGCTTTACAATAAAACACGAATCGTGTGAAAGAACAGGGATTAAACACGTCATTAGTCACGATCTCTGTAGACATGAGCAGCACCTCTTCATCAGCCAACTCAATCTACACCTTTTGTCCAACATTCGGAGGATGCAGCGTTCAAACTTCATCCAGATGAATGTTTTTTTTAACTGTTGGACTTTTAAAATTAGTTTCTCAAGGTTACAAGTTCTGCTGTAAAACGGCTACAGGTCCTAGGACCTTCACACCTGGGTTTCTTAAAGCACATATGTAAGAAAGGACGCCATGGTTTATGGCCGAACCTAGTGTCACCTGGTGTTCGATCTGAAGCCACTGACGGGAGGGAACTGAGCCAAGGGCTGTCCCTCATACAATTGGGACAGAGAGAAAGTTCAGTGCTGTCTTTTAAACACGCAAACATTACAGAAAATCAGACATGTTCTGGATGCTTCATTCATTCCTTGGCTTCAAGCAAAGCACTCTTACCAGATTATTAGACTCATTATTTAATGTGAAATGTGGCAAAGTTAACACACCGTGGAAAAGAATTTTAAGCAATTCTCCAGTCAGCCAACTTGCATGATATCGTCCATTAAAAGATGGGATTTTTCTCTTTGTTTAACTGGAAAGCATGAGCGCCCATCTGACCAACACAGCTATGAAACAGTCATCCAGTATCTCAAAAATCAGCACATCTCCACCCCGTCCCCTCCAGATTATAACTATTATATGGGTAACCGTTGTAATATATTTTCAGGATCTGACATTAAAAGAAATTGGGAGAATGACAAGCTAAAACACTTTACCTCGCAAAGAACAGGGAAAAGTCAGCTCTACTCAGTCTCCCCAGTAATAATTTCTATAAAAGCAATCACTGTGAAGCACAATGTAGGGGAAAAAATTACAAAGCCACAAGGACCAAATGTATATGTTCAGTAATGGTGTTAATTATAAAAATTACAAGAAGTTAAATTACAGGGCAGAGTTGCTCTTGTTGACCCAGTTCTCAGTTTAAATACTGTAATATTAAAAATTTCGCTATGGATTCATCTCCTTTCAGCAAAGCAATTCATTAGCCAGTGGTATATTTAAATAAGCTGACTCCACATGTTAACTGCAAGTGCCACAGTCCGCATGCACGAATATATACAACTTCAGCCTCAGGAAAAGTGCTGTGGTTGGAACTTTTCATTCAAAGAGTAGGCAAGGACTCACCTTTCTGGAAAGTGTCACGTGGTTGACCAATAAGACCTGTGTTCAGTTTGCAGATTCACAGATTGCTGGTTTTCACCGTGTCCTACTGTTTTTCACTAAATTGTAGCGATGGTGATAAAAGTAGGTGTTCAGAAAGAGGGTCCATGCACACATTCTTTTCAAGGCTGCTTATCCAGTTGAAGGTCATGGTGACCATGAGAATCACAGGGCTAAATTACTGTTTGGAAAAACAACATTACAACATGTTAACCTTCAAAATACAAATAGGACTGCACTTTTGGGTCCTGACAGCTAATCCCAGTCAGATACAAAGATGATTTGCTCCTCTGTAGAGGCCGACATCGGAGTTATCTTTAGCTTTTTTCTAGAAGGGTACCTTTAAGGGCATCCATTACATGTGCATGGAAGAGGAGGTCGCTGAGGAGTCCCAGAACCAGGCAGAGTTTGATGGGGGGGGAGCAGCTGAGCTGGCATGCTGCAGGCTGGTGGTGGTGGTGGTTGGTGTTTGTGGGGGGGGGGGTTCAAGAGTTGAGTTTGAAAAGGCAGCAGATTCCCACAGTCCAGCAGAGAGACGCTTAGGGCCAGATGGCAGGACCCCACGGCGGGCCCCTGAATGCCATGACCTCGATAAACCTGCACTGGCGGCTACACGATCCAGAGAGCTGAAAAGGAACGCAAAAAGGAAAGAAAGGAAGCAAGGGGGGGATGCCCATCTAAATTGGGCAGATTTAATTATCCAGCTGTATGCTGCCGCTCTATTCATCTCCACAAACCCCAACCCTACTTCTCAGATCAAACCCCCCCCCCCATCCCTCAGAGTAGGGCACACAGACAGGCTCAGAGAGACGTCTTCATCAGAGATGTCTGAGAAGTAGAGAGCAGAGAAGAGGAGAAGAAAGGGCAGCAAAGAATGAGAGGGACCACGTGAGCTCACACATCGGGAATTTGATGATGTTTCTGGGTTTCCAAGACACAACGCTGGTAACAGTGAGCTGAGGACAAACGGCCAAAGACGGACCTTTTACAGAGGACCGTCTGTGACTCCTCCAATGTCTCCGTGCTCTGAGGACCATCACGCAGGAGGGGCACCTTGTTCTAGTGCACATTTCAGAATGAATTAAGGCAGACAACACAAAGTGTGGAAACATAAAGACAAGATCCCTCTTAGAAAGAACGTCTACAGCTTATTCAGTAATCAAGCTCAAGATAAACCGCTGCAGTAAGTTCGTGGAAAAGGGTGTCCATGTAAACGATGAGAAACATCTTACTAATCAACTCAACTAACAGTGTTGGAAAGCCGAGAGTTCAGAACATAAACACTGCACATTTTCAGATGTAATGTGGAAAAGCAAAATAGAACCTACGGCGGACCAGGTAAGCGTCTGTGCCACTGGCGTTCAGCTGCTAACCCAGGTGAGCCAAAGGAACCTGCTGATGACCCCACCGTGAACTCAGGGCAAAGTGTTCTGGTGTATATATCATGTCCTGTTATATATGTCCAGGCTGGACAAAGTCCAGCCAGCAGTATGTCAGATGACATCAGACCCTTCTGTGTCTGCGACCAAGACAGAGACTAGGAATACAGACCACATTTTGTACATGCCTGTACATTCCTCTGAATTCATCAGACTTTTTTTTATTATTTATGTGTCATTGTTTATCCGACTGTAGCTTTGAAAACAGCAGGCTATCTGCAAACCGCCACACTTCTCATCTCAGTGGGCACGTTCCTCCCCAAGCAAACAAAGAACGAGCCAAAGCACAAGCTAATCTGTCTCATACATCAGCATGGAGACAGCATGCATGCATGTGTGTGTGTGTGTGTGTGTGTGTGTGTGTGTGTGTGTGTGTGTGTGTGTGTGTGTGTGTGTGTGTGTGTGTGTGTGATAAGTGCATTGTTTTCTGAACATGCACGTGCATGTGTGTGTATCTCTGTTAACGTATGTGTCTGTGTGTGATATATATACGTTGCTTTATGATTGTGCACGTGTGTGTGTGTGTGTGTGTGTGTGTGCATCACTGCCTGGAAAGGGGACATCAGGCTGACAGAAAGCAGGATGGCGCAGGTGCACGTCCTGTGGAACAGGTGAGGAAAGAGAGTTGAAGGTCCTTCATTGGGGGGTCAGAATAAGGTCCTACCATGAGCAGTTTCTTCTGAAGAAGACATTGCACGGCCTTCTGTGTGCCCTGGTGCCAGAGATCTGCTAGAGAAGGGAAGCTGCTGTTGTTTGGGAGCAGGAGAGGGGCAAACGTGACCTCCGGACTTTGGGACAGTCTGTGGCAGCCACAGCAGAGCACCACGTTCGGGCGCCTACAGATGTCTTTTTCCATTAGGTAGTTAAAGAACATTAAAGGGAAACTTCAGTTTGTTTTGTGGCATGTATACTTAAGGGATAAACCACGACGAGGCACAAGGTTCTGTGAAAATAATCAACGACAGCTTGATGTTGTCCATTCAGTAACCGAGATGGAGTTGAGTCGCTAAAGCTCACCCCTTGGGATGCTTCACCCGGCTCATGCTTTGGCTAATAAACAAAAAACTATATATCAGGGACCATCTGTATACACACACACACAGTTGGTCCCTGAGTTACAATGGGTCGAGTTACGATTTTTCGATCTTAAGATGACGATTTTTTAATGTGTTTTTGGCGTTTTGGCCATGTCTCCACTTACGATTTTTTTTAATTACGATGTGTACAAAAAACTATATTGCCGATAAGTACCTAAGGTTTGGTCAAGCTACTCTCTACAAATGGCAAGTCCCTTTAACGAATTTGGAATGATGAACGAAATAATCGCCATTAATATAGAATTGGTATTTGGCTACTGGAACTACATGTGTGGAACTACATTTTGTTACACAAAATCATTTTGCACACATGTGACATCTCTGGACAATAAGAATCTAGTATTTACCAGCGCTGTGGAATAAGATTATATGCAGTGCATTGAGAAACCCCTTCACCTTTTGTTATGTGGACTCCAGGCCAGCACTCAGTGCAGGGCGTCCCAGGAACCGCCAATGAAAGCCTTCTGACGAGGTATCCTCGCCCTGTTCAGTAAACATTCCACAGCTCCACGCCGATGAGTACTGCAACATTCGCAAAAATCTGAAATTTGACATGCAGTTTATACTTTTCACTTGTTACACAATTCTAGCAGATGTTGGTTGTGAACATGGAGCCACACGCAAACCACACGTTCAGAGGGCCAAGTCTCAGTCACCACACACAAACACGGCTCACACTGGGCATCAGAAGACACACGGACTGTCGTGCATTCTCATGCACCCCACCTGTCTGCTGAAGAACAGTTCACCGTCGGATGTAATTCCATGTTTAAGATAAGATACATGCAAACAGATAGTTCTCATTATCTGACATCATCTTTGACAGCAGCCGAATTAAGCAATTCAGAGGGTAAAACATTTTTTTTAAGTATTGTAAAATTATGTTTTCACTGTACTAAAATATCCACTTTTCAGTCTCTGAATATCTGGGCATCACCTGCAGATTGCAGCCAACATGACGTAAAGAGAACAGAGCATCACTGATGGAGCGTTAAGGCTGAACGGTCAGAGCAGCTCGCCCTTTCTGCCTCGCACTCTGACGACACGGCAGCCCCTCCGTGCGAGTGCAGCACACGTGAACAAACACACAACATTCCAGTGAAGACATTTCCCATCAATACATGCGCAAAAAGGCCATCGACCCCCGCGGCAGGTGCAGCAGCCCTTTACACAAGCACGGCCTTGGCCAGTACGCCATCCCCCTCCCCCACATCTCCACACAGCGACAGTCACATCGTGAACGATGAGTCCGAACCCCCCCCCCGTCTCGTCACGCGCGGACTTACCGCCTGTATCGGCTGTGCCGGCACACTTACTCTCTCGTTTTTATTTTTAGATGCCTTTGGGCAGGCGTAACAACCGTCTCTCCCTATTTTTAAATGTGTGGTGACAGATTATCAGATTCCTCGACTCCCTGTCTGAATCTCCCCCTCCCCCATTTTACTGTCTGGTTCACAATAGAACTGAGAAGCTGTCATTGTCCATGTTATATATTACTGTAGCATCATCTCAGTGCCCTCTGAACATCAAAATCTGGATCTATAATCATCCAGTCGGTTACCAGATAAAAAGGAAACACATCTGTTACACACAGCCCATGTAAGTAGCTATTCCCATTTTATCCTGTCTATCTCGCTGTCTCGCTCGCACTCTCTTTGCGTTCTCTTTCCCTTTAAGTCACCTCTTGCAAAAAAAGGCAGTAGCCAAGAACACTGAAGGTCAGTCTGAGAGGAGCCTCACTGACTCTCCCTTGACCGTGAACAAGTAGAGGGGAGGGAGAAGTAATATGCATGAGCATGCAGTGCCAACACCCAGATGCCGCTAGCAAACTGGCCACACCCACCTTCCTTGTCGCTTCCAATCAAAGGGCCCCACAACCATGCGCCGGGACAAACGGCCTTGGTGATATCAGGAGGACAAAATGCCACTTGGGTGGCAGTCCCCAGGCCTCCAGACAGGAACCAATAGTGTGGGGCCCGGTGACAAGAGTGTGCATTAGGATCCAGATGGAGATGGGCGGAGTCCTCACAAGCCAAGGGCCGCCTGTAGCACCCAGAGCTGAAGCTGTTCTTCTGAGGTGAAGCTGATGCCTCCCCCTGCCCTTCAGACTCTCTCTCCACATCTGCCTTGCCATTCTCCCCAGGCACATCTAAATTTCTCAAAATGTCCTCTTTCTTCCACTGTCCTCCACTCCCTGTGCTGTATTGCATCTGGACAGGTGAAAACACCTGTTACTGCTCACTGGCCATTTCTTACTGCAGCACACCTGAGGTTATTGATTGTTATACACAGTAGACTCCTCACTCTGCAATCACAAAGCTCTTTATGAATATTTGTGGCAGGCAATACTATGGAAACAACATGCACCTTAAATGATTATAAAGCTGGGGTGTTTATTACTGGTATCTGCTAACCTTCTGAAACTAACTCCTATTTTTTAACGCTGTGCTACACTACAGTCCTGCAGGCATCGACCAAAACACACCGCTGAGCCCTGCAGACGCACGCTAACACTGAACTGAGGCATTACCTCTTCCACCACGCCACCACTACAGACTGTGATTCAGAGGCACACACAGTCACTAAAGCTTCTCTGCTAATGAGGTCTGTTCTTGCCAGCCAACCAAAGTACTCAACTTGGTATCACCAGGGCTGTTAACCTGGTAACCAGATACGTTGCTCAGACCATGTGGCAGACACACTTCGCTGGTGAAGCAAAGGTCTATAAAGTATAACTCATAAAAAGATGAATCGATGGTCTGTTGCAACATTAAGGACCAGCTAACACCTCTTACAGTGGCCATATGCTCTGTATTAAACCTGACAGTTTAATTACAGAATCAGCACACTTTTGTAGCTGCTACCAGAACCTCCCTGGAAGCACCTAGGCCAACTGTCAAGTGTCCCAACCATCTCAAAGTTGATCCTCTAACACCAAACAAATTGATTTATTGTCCTCTTTGATGAAGAGAAAATTGCACAAGTGGTGCAATGATTCAGCTTGGTGTGCTTATAGCAGCGGCTGAACTGACACAGGCAGGACACGGGTGCTACAGGCCAGAACTAGTTTGGTTTTGTTTGCCAGCTTTCTACTTCCATTGTCGTAGTTATGAAAAAAGGTCCTCTTTTGAAACGTTTCTGTAGTCATTTTACATTGGAGCTGCTTTTACGTAATTGCACCCTCCTTGTCCCAGCATCGTTAGAAGCACAGCTCGAATTCACACAAGTCTAAAACGGGGAAGATCACCACAGCGCAATGCAATTATGCGGCTCCGTGTGTGCTGCAGTCTTAAGTACAGCGTCAGACAATTACTTGCAGCAATAAAACCGAGACCGGCTTTGCAGGCTCAGTAATAGATAAGGGAGAAGTTATGAATGTTTTATCATTACTGACTGTACTTGCAAAGTGCTACACCATGGTTTGTACTAAATCTAGAAAGTGTGTGTGTGTGTGTGTGTGTGTGTCTCAAGTTTGACAAAAAGAAGCAGTTTTCAAGGTGTGCAAAAGATGAACATTACAGTCGAATCTCTGAGCCACGGTTTTATAGCACTTCTGTCCTCTTGGGATGGTAAGAAAGTGGCAGACACCCACCAGCAGCCATGCCACTCACTCAGGCCCCCCCTTTTTTTCCCTTGACTTTCTCTCCGTCTCCTCATCTCGCGCCCAACCCTGCAGTTTTCTTCGTTCTCGCACCCCCTACCCCACCCTACCTTACCCGCCCAGTCCCTCCACCTTTTGCTACAATGAGAATGCGTCTGATTGGCCGAGAGCCTGTCTCGAACCACTCTAATGCTGCCTGACTGCAGCAAAGCCATTGGCTGGCTGGCATCCCAAAAAAGCGACAAGGGAGGCAGGGCCGTGCCCGCCCTGATCGATGCGTGGAGAGGGTGCTGGGCAGTCGGGTACACGTCAGGTCACGTGACTCAAGAGGGCAGGGCCGTGAGTCTTTCCGGAGCGGGCTGGTTCAGGGCTCAGATTTTGGATGTGGGCACATCTCCAGGCACAAAACAGCACCGCTCCCTTCTTCGGGCCGCCACGCCAGTGCTCCCCCTGCACCTTTTTCATGCAGACACCACCCCGCCGTCATTGTGCCCCCCCCTCCACACCCACCATAGCTGATGTCACAGAGTCTCTGCAGAGCCGTGGACCCAAATGTGCTGCTTGTTAAACATAAATCTGTTTCTGAGTGTCTGAGTCACTCGAACATCGGCGACTAAACCACCAGCAACGAATGCAGGGCTGTACACGGCAACACATGACGCTGTAACCGCGTGTGACTAAAAAGGCAAAAGTCAGTGTGTACTACACACTCAGTCCAGACAAACACACACAAATCCTCCCCGTTTGCGGGCATATTTTTGTTTGTGCAGTCTGAGTGGTGCAAAGAACGCAGCTACCCCCCCCCCCCCAACTTTAAAAAAGCTCCACCCGGAGGCGGAGGACATCTCCTGGTGGACACAGAGAAACATGAGCACCAATCAGGCAAAGAGAACAGTTGGAGGACAGCCCCGGGCTCTGAAGGCTGCCGGTTCACCCATTCTGGGTCTGCTTCTTCATTGCCGTCACGTTCTCATCTGGCATTTCCCGCTCAGGCCCTCCAAATGTTGCAGTCAACCAATGAGAAAGCATGACACAGCTTTAAACCCCTCCCCCTCACCACTTCCCAACTACCCCACTCCCTCAACCTCAAGCTCCTGTCAGCTGCCGCTTCACTGCAGCCAAAGAATGTGGCCGCTAGCTGGCATGCGTTTGAGTCACAGGATCTCGCTTCTGTGGGTGTTGTAAAAACAAACCCAAAAAATGGAAAGGGCTCTTTGTAGTCTTACAGTTTCCTCCCGGCGCCCTTTCTGTGGATGTTAGCTTGGTCATGTTCAGGGAGGGGCCAACGCTGACTCATACTTGCTGGGGGAGTTTTCAACAGCGGCAGCTTTGTAGGTCAGCAATATGTGCTGGGGGGTCGGAAGTTGAGGTGATGGAGGTGGTGGCAGCGGGTGGGGGGTGGGCAGTTCCCACCTATAAAGACAGATGACTGCAGCGGAACAAGGAGCTACCAAGGTTTTGGCAAGACTTCCGACACACGGCCCTTGAGCTCCTCTGCCCTATTTTTGACTGGGCTGGATTTAAACCAGTCTCATGCGTCAGGTACATCATGTGACTGCTGTTGTCCGTCTGTCCTTCCACTTGTGGTATGTATTCCAAGCATTCACGTGTCTGTCCTGGGCAGTGGGTGGGTTGTACACCACACCAGGAAATGAGTACGTTCTTTTACCCAGCTGTTTGAAATGAATCCCTACATGAACCAGAAATCACACACACACACTACAGATGTTTTCTTCCTTTAGATCACTTCTCCCTACCTGAAGCCTTTTCAGTTTCCACTTATCCATCATTTTCTTCTTCTCAGACCATTTTGCAGTAACATCTACAGAAAAAAATGGAGGTAAAGGTTAGACTGACAGTGTTCTGCATTCTCTTCACACAGCCCATTGTATTCCTCTGCACTGAAATCAAATCAAGAGCATTATGCTCCTGCTGATCCACACAGATGTCCACAACACCACGAGCAAGCAAGCTTTATCCTTCACTGCTACATCGACATTTTAGAGGTGTTGTGTTAATTAAGCACAATCTGTTTCGCTAAGTTACGTACATCATGTGCAATTAAAAGAAAACCTTCAGCGTCCTTCATTTGTTAAGCCCAGGAGTTTGTTTTTTTTTAAATGCATTAGTTGCATATTAATGTGAAAAGCATAACACAACACCAGTTTTTGAAAACCAGTACTTTAAGTGGTAAAACTGGTGTCGACTTGTTTTCTATGGAGTGACGTTAGTTTCCCTCACAAATTTTTGCATGTATATAGAGATATATAGAGGTTTTCTAGGTAGACACAACTACAGCTACAGAGGAAAGGCAGAAAGCACAAACGACATATCCTCAAGAAACAAAGCACACCTAAACTCAACACGAACTTAACTTCAAGAAATGTTCAGGCTTCAAAATAGCACAAGAATAAAAAGAGGACTGCACAGCACAAACTAATCTGTCAGCCTAGAGGTGAGCTGGTGTACAGCTGGACCAAGGGCCAATTTCCCAGCATCCCTTGCAGTGAACAAATGAAACTGAGGAAGGCGTGTCCATAGCAAACAGGTGTTGAGAATCACTGCACTGCACAAGAAATAGGATAGTGTGTGTCCAAAGTCACTAATGGAATTGTGGCTATGGCATCTGCAGTTCATTCAGCATGAGATGTCGCTAGGAAGTACGTGAAAATAGTCTTCAGCAGGAAGTGAGTATGGGAAACGGGTTCAGCTGAAGCCGAGGCATCCAGTTGTGAGGCAAAGTGGGCGTCGGCCTTCGAGTGAGCACCGCACAGCCCGTGGTCAGAGTCTTCAGCCTCTCTAATTGTGACTTGCCATCAAAAGTGCTGCTGTGTTTCAAGACATGGGAAAACATTTACTCAACATTTCCCAAAATGAGTCAGGTGTTATGTACACAGGCAACACTTGTCCAGCTTTGTGACTGTTATCATGATCGCATTATAAGTCAGCTAGGAGAGTTTCCCCCATGTTCCACACCTGCCCCACAGTACCAAAAGAAATCTACACATAGGCAATTGGCTGAAATGGCCCTCACGACTGTGTGTTTCTGGAAGGCATGGAGCAAAAAGGCAGATAGGGGTGGAGAAGAAAAAAAACCCTGCCTTTACTTTGCAGTTTCTTTTTTTAGAGCGGCCTGAGCACTATTTCATTTCAAATCCCAAATTTTCTGAATGCCTTTAATGATGCGCCTGAACTTTCAGTGACGTCGCAGTGGCGAGTGTGTCATTATGAGCCTTTCACATGTTCCTACATATTGCTCTGCCTACCTGGGAATACCAGGCCCTCAGAAATCAGACCATAGTAGCATCCTGCCGTGCACCTCTGACAGGGCGTATCCCGTGTCCTGCTGCGTACCTCAGGCAGGGCACCTGTGTGCTCCTGAGGCTGATCTGGCGCAAAAGGTCAGCACTCAGCCTCAGGGTGGCCCTGAGGACACACCTAGAAACCGGGTGACAAAACCAACACGTCCACTCATCGCTAAGAGACACTACCAGGGCGGGATGATGGAGCTTGTTGTGTGCTGCCAACACCGCAGAAAGGAATCTGTTTTTTAAAACTCACCACAGCGCTGACCTCAATAACACAATTGTGACAAATGTCACTTATCGGCTTTAAATATTCAGTTTTAATATTGTGATCAGGCCACAAAAGCCGTGTACGTGACACTTTGTTGAATGTTTTTGGTGTAAATTTTGTAGTGTTATATAAAATATAAGTAATTGTATAGTAACTGCTGTGGAAAAAAGTGAATGATAATTTTAAAATAAAAATTTTTATTTCCATCATGAAAATAAAAATATATACACATACAGACACTGTATATAGTAATGTATATACTATAATATATTACAATTAAATATACAGTATAGTATCTATCCATTTTTTACTACTACATGTATGTGTAGCTGTTTTAAATCTGCTTTGTGATGGCTGTATTTTTGTCTCTATTGTCCAGCACTGCCTAGAATCATACTTCTGCTATAAACTGTTCAGTAATCTCTGTCTGACCCTCAGTCAAGTCAACTAGTTTATGACAAAATGAAATTTAGAATTAATAATAAAATACAATAATGCTTCAATTCCTAAGTTAAAATGACAGTTACACGATAACTCAATGTTACGGCAAACTGTCGACCACTTCATTTTGAACATCAAAATTCTAACCTTATTCCTGAAGTCTGTTCATAATTTTACCCACAAGCTTGTCAGGGTAACATCAGTCGGGTCCAACAACTTGGCCACATGTTTATGGCCAGTCAGAAAAGTGACGGCGGCCTTTGAGAATAATATTTAAAATTCACGACTGAAACAATGAGATCTGTAGGCAAATGAAAAGCCTGCTTGCAGCCGTGAGAGAAGAGAGGAAATCCATTTGTGTCATGGTCATCGTATAATTATAGGTCTGTTTACTGCTGTCACAGTACTCACTCTGCCAATACAGTTTTCTTTTTCTGGAACATTCTGAGTCGATAAGGTGGTTTTAAGCCGAGCGGCTGCCATGGCTCTCTTCTGCAGCACAGCGCTGGCACTGTGCATTATTATTACAATATTTCCAGAATTTTCTGCACACGTGAATCCTAAAACTGACGTAATCCTGTAAAAGCTAGAACTGGGCTGTAAAGGAAAGACGCAAAAGGATACCCAGTGTCCTGATGCATTTGGATAGAATATTCTGTCTGAACCAGGAGACCCAGACAGCGGCAGAGGCTACAGCAGTGTGCCCAGGAATAACATGGGTGACCAAGTGCAGCACTGTTGAGGTCCTAAGCACCAGTGGCCCATCTAAGGGGCAGAGGTCAGGGCCACACATAACAGCCTGCAGCTCACTTGGCGATGACCCTGGCTCTGGAGAGAACGTATGGCTGTGCTCGCTGTGGTAGGTGTGGGCCCCCCCATCCCACAGCCAAGATGCTTCATTTTAAGAAATGAGCAGGAGGGTTTGGGGGGGGGGCTATACATTCCCCTGCAGTTTCAGTTGAGCACACTTTGCTGCAGACCAGTAAAATCTGACATGCAGGCTGGTGTGGTCAGTTCTGTGCATGGGAGGTCTGTGCTGCAGACTGCTCAGGAGAGGCCTGTTCTGTGCATATGAGTTCTGTGCTGCAGACTGCTCAGGCGAGGTCTGTTCTGTGCATGGGAGGTCTGTGCTGCAGACTGCTCAGGCGAGGTCTGTTCTGTGCATGGGAGGTCTGTGCTGCAGACTGCTCAGGCAAGGTCTGTTCTGTGCATATGAGGTCTGTGCTGCAGACTGCTCAGGCGAGGTCTGTTCTGTAGACCGGTGAAGCTGCGTGCACCGCCTTCTCTCAGCAAGCTGCGCAGTGATACACAGCTCATGAACAGCGGCTGTGTAAGTGTTTCTCTTTTTTTGGTGTGTCCTCAAATGCCCTCATGTTGCTTCATGCTCTCTCTCTCTCTCTCTCTCTCTTTCTCCCTCTCTCTCTCTCTTTCTCCCTCTTCCCCCTCCCTCTCTGTATTTCTTCTCTCTCCCTCTCTCACTCTTTCTCTCTCTCTACACCTCTCTCTCCCTCCTTCCTTCCCCCTCTCTCACCCCTCCCCCTCCTACCGTCTCTCTCTTTTCTTGCCCCTCATGTTCCTCTACCCTGAGAAGATCCTCTCTCTTTATGTTGGCTTCCTGTCCCGTGTTGTGAGCCTCAGTTCCCCTCTATCCTGCCCTCACTCACTCCTCCTTCCATCCTGGAAGGGGCCCCCATCTCCTCTCATTCTCCCCGCCCTTTCAGTTCCTTCTCTTTACCTCCTTTAACATTTATCTTGCTGGCTTTTTGAGTCCTTTATCTAACCCTTACTTTCACTCCTACCCACCCCACCGGCTCCCCCATCTGGCCCCCACCCCTCGCTGCCTTTCAGTCTGATGGAACAAGGGCGGGGCTATCTGCACCAGTTGCCATGGCACCAGACAGCCCTCGTTTTGAAGAGGCACGGAGCTTCCTCTCTGCTCCATTTCCCCAGAGTCTGAAGCAGACAGACCAATGTGTGTGTGTGTGTATGTGTGTGTGCATGTGCATTTGACAAAACTGATTGCAAATGCACCTGAGTGTCTGTATTGGTTTGTGTGTGTGTGTGTCCATGTGCATGTGTGTGCACGAAGCAGCAGGGAGAGCAAATTAGTGTTGCCAAGCTACTGAGACTGGACTGCTCAATGCACACCCTGACTTCTCCGTGAGGTTCAGGTGTGCAGACACCGTGGCCCTTGATCTCTAAATGCACTCAGACAGACTGGATCAGTACCTGGACCAGTGAAGTACCCATGCTGCTGTTAGGAGACCGGCCCAGACATTGTCATCAACCAGCTGTCTAAAGAGACAGATCGGTACCTGTCCCTCTGACTGTATAACTACACCAACGGAGCTGGTCAGTGTACTTATGGAGGGTAGCTTCTGCACCCTCAGATATCATCCCCACGCCACTTCCCCTGCATGCCATTGTTCTGTCGTTATTGCACCCATCCAACCGAACGTGCGGTTCTGTCGACACGCCAGGCTGGCCCCCGGTCACCAAAGCCCCCGGAGCACCATCACTGCGGTATGCCACAGCAGGTCTGAGACTCCTGCACCAGCAGTGCTTTCCTCCGTCTCTCAGCGGGCTTGGGGTGTGAGACACAGTTCTTAGACTCTGCACACCCGCCCCCCCATCCATGAATAATTTAGCTGTCTATATGTTTGCCCATCTGTTTCACATCAACCACGTCTACCACCACCCAAACTCTCGACACCAACACCATCCGCGCCGTTTCCGACGTCAGCCGGCTCGCTTCCTCCCTTACAAAATGGCGAACAAAAAAAATGGATGTGGGGAGGGAGGCGGCAGGGGGGATGGGGCAAACGTCTTCCAGTGGCGGGGGAGGGCACAGCTGGATGCAGAAAAGTTCAATTTCCTTTCCCTGGAAGCAGCGGTTATTAGCTGGCGTGCCGGCGGCTGCGTGCACCATCATGCGACTTCGTGCATTGCCGGTACAAGAAAGAAATATATATCACACATTGCGACATTCGCTAAAACCGCAGTGAAATTTATTCTGTGGACCACGGTAACAAGGGCAGCTTTCACCACGATCAAAGGAGCATTTCAACATCCATGCAACGACTGCGAGGTTTAGTTTTGAATCCTTCTAAATTATGACACAAAAATTTATTTTATTGACAATGGCATGCAGCAATTAGACCATACATGACGGTAGGCGTAAAAACTTTCTGTTAAAAAAAAAAACAAAGGTCAGCTTCAAATTTTAATGAATATAACTCAGTTAGGCAATCTGTATGTTCTAAATACTAATTACAACTCTTTGTGATAACACTGGTCACACGCAAATAAAATAACAGAGATTTCTATTTCTATTACTTCTCATTGGAAATGACAATTGTGGTATTACCGCTCAGTCATTTCTGTTTCTCGTAGAATTAATTAGTTTGTTTTGTATAATATGAAGGTTGACAGTCTTCCAGAATACCTCCAGGGTCCTCTGCATACACACACTTGCAGACATTTCTTAATGAAAAATATCAAGTGTTTAATATTAAATAATAAAAAAATTTTCACTTAACAAATAAAGAGAAAACATAGATTCTAATAATCAGGGAAATGTCCATGAAACGGTATGTTGCTGAATATAATCAACCACATTATCACATATGCATATGTGCCCCCTGACTTACACTACTTAGGAACCTCCAGTAGAGGGTGCTGTAGCTCCTCTCTGGAATGTCTGTCCTGCAAGAGTCAAGCTCCTAAAAAGCAAGAGCACGGAGCAGCCTTTCCCTCACGTTCCCATTTCACTGGTGTACGTTACTGAAGTATGCACTGTGAAGTTTCCGCCTGTTAAACCAAGTTCCAGCCTGTATGGAGAAAAACAGAAACCTGAGAAGCACCGCTGAGCTGCTCCAAAGCGTCCAGCACCCCACTTGTATTTGAAAACGCAAACGAAAGCTTCACAGAATAGCAATCAGCCCAAATTTCGTTCTGCACATGTTTTGTCAAACGCATTCCTGTGAGTTTTACTCACTTAATGTTTCTGAAAATATACCTATGTGGTGGACTTCCGGTGCTCTGAATGGCAGAGGAATAAACGCACGGGGCTTATCTGGCCACAGCAGTGGAGCTCTGCGATACAATACAGTAACGGTCCCTGCTAAAGACTTTCTCTCAAGACTAAACTCCATCACTCAGACCAGTTCTGACATCCAGGGCCCAGCACTGGTTCTAGTTTCTGTGGGGGGTTCATGCATGGTTGGGCTGGGGGGGGGCTGCACTGGAGGACACAGGATACATACGGGGAGGGGTGGAGGGAAGTGGGTGCTATTAAAAATGTGTGACAGAAAGGCTGGAGCGAGAAAGGGGTCCAACGTACTCTCTGCACTGCCTTTACACACAGCAACAGATGCTGTCCGCTTTGATGTAACGCCGGCCCGGCAAAGGGGCACCCTGGCATCAGTCCCGAGACCAGCTTAGACGGCTGCTGCCGCGCGTTGCCAGGCGCCCAGCACACCAAACACAAAGCAGAGCTCAGAGCTGGGCAGTCCGGTCCGCACGCAGAACATGGAACGTACACACAAGTACAAGCTCACACGCAGACGCAAGAGAGACAAAGGAGAGAAGCATGAAAGGGCGTTTCAGGTTAAAAGGCTCCACTCGACACTAACTGCCGCATTTGTTGCATCTGGCGCTAGCTTGTTAGCGTGGTTCTGCCACTGTTTGCTGTCGATTTGACGTGTCCTGCTATTTGTTACCCACTCTCATGCACTGACTTGTGCCTGCTCACGCACACACACTGGGAGAGGGACTGGAAACATACACGGCCCCCAAAACGAGCCTCACACTTCCCCTCGGTGACGGGTGGGGGTTAGCGGGTCCAAGCTGAACCGAGTGAACCCGAGGCCCCAGTTCTCCTTGTGATGTCATGGGGACTTGCGTTCCTCCTGAGTTTTATGTTTACATTTATGGACTGTGTGTGTATGTGTGTGTGTGTGTGTGTCTGAGTGTGTGTGCATGCATGTGTTGCATATGTGTGTATGAATGTATATATGTATATGTGTGCGCATTTGTGCAAAGGTGTGTGTGTGTGTGTGTGCGTACATGTGTTGCATATGAATGTATGCGTGTGTGTGTGTGTGCGTGTGTGTCCATGTCCATCTCTGGGAAGGGGGCTCTTTCTCTGAGGAAACGACAGAGGAACAGCTCTGCTAACTCCAGCTGGCCGCCTTACTGCAGGTCCAATCCACATCTAAAGCCTTAGCTGGGGGGGGGGGGGGGGTCACCTGAGCACCTAAAGTCCCAAAGGGCAGCCAGTGCCATCACACCCCATCCCAGCGGGACACACTGCGGGCACAAAGAGAGCGGCACATCCCACACTTGACCCTGACCTCACCTCCGCGTTCCTGCAGTCATCACCGGAGAGACACTCGCTCCGGAGGTGCATTTGGTGCTTTGGCATATTAAGGGAATTAACTGCATGTGGATAAGACGTAATCAGTGCTTAATAGTTAAATGCAAATAATGTGCGTGTATTTGTTTAATTTAAAACCTCCATTTTACTTTCAAAAAATGTATTTTGTGGCTGTTCTTGGATGCTGATGCAAATTTTCTGCTGGTAGAACAGTTTTACTTAATTTGGTAAATTTGCAATGTAAAGGTAGTGCTTGATTTTCAAATGTTTGATCTTTCACACTGAAGTCTCTGAAGTAGATATATTTCTATAATTATGCTGTGATCTTTGTTTCATGGTGGTAAAATACACATGATCACCATTACATATGTACATTAACACTTCCTATATTTTCCTTTCATAATGCTTTCAGACAAAATGGTACTTGAAATTTTACTTGGACATTCTGTATTAATACAATGTACAACATCTAAGGGGCCTTTCATCACTGAACATAATCATTGCAAACTTGATTATGTTCTGGTTTGTCTTGCTAAAAACTGAGGTTTGTTCACTGGTATTTCAGCTACTTACAGATATTTCAACCTCACCATAAGGTACCTGATCCACAGAAAGCTTTTACCTGACGGAGTGCAGATTAAAACTACAACAGATGTGTCCCTTGTGAATGGAAAGGGCTTGCTTTTGGATTCAGGCTCCTACCCTTCCTTCTTACAGCAACTGCACATTTTCCTCACTGTTTTTTCCACATGGGGTAGGGTGGATAGTGTTGACAAGAAGGGCAAATATATCCAGATTTATGTATGTTTTGAAAGGACTTCTTGTTTTATGAAAGGCGGGTTGTTGACGAATGAAACGGCACCGCCTCCCCCCACATCCAAAGCGATGGTCACCGGAGCTGTGTTAACACGTAACCACAGGTAACTGGGTAAAGCCTGTAACGTGGAGAGCCAAATGAGGAAGCCCTTTTGTTTATTTTTGCGGACGGGCACGCCACCCGCCCCCCACTCAACCCAAACAAGCGGCACACGCAAACACGGGCACGGTCACACTGACGCACATGGCCGCGTTCGCACGCCCACTGACGTAAGCTCCAAGGAGTGTGTGGGACAGCTACCGTTTGCTCCCTGACCGCATGCACACACGCATTATGAGATGAGCTGAGATACTTGGGGGACGTAGGAGAAAGTTTAATAAATACTTGTGTAAATGTTTAAACTAAATAAATGTGGCTCGGTACATACGCCTCGCACTCACTGTGTCCAAACATGTAATATAAGCTAGTGACAGGCCCTGTTTTGTCAACAGTATTCCATTTCAATTTAGGCCAAAGTTCGCCTCTGCTATCTTACACGTCCTTCGAAAAAAACCATATTTTAAAAAATACAGTCTACATTTACGGCTGAGGATCGTAATACTAATTTTAAAATAAAATTCCCCTCCCCCCATAGGTTTTGTCTGTTCAGGGCGGTGTGTGTTGAAGGGTTTTTAACACAGTTTATAGGGTTATGAGAGGAGGCTGGCCTTTTACCTGCCTTTTCTTTGACAGGTAAACACTTTGGTGAAACGACGGAGAAAACAAAGTAAGGAAACACCGGTGGCAAAAAGACATCCTGGTCTGCAGACGTTGCAGTCATATTTCAGGAGCCACAAACACACACCAGCAAATCCACACTCAAACTACACTGCAACAGGCACCCTGACAGGTGCAGGAATTTACCTTAATTAATTTTGGCATAACGTTGATTGGCTACAGTACAGTCTTATCGAAGGGTGGAGGAGGCTGGGTGACACAATATCCAATGTGGCAGGAACGTGTGGACAGACGTACTGAGACCATGACAGTCAGGTCCCTTGTAGCCCTGGTTCTCACACTCTTCATCTTTTCACTGAAACTAATTCTTCTTTTTTATGTCCTGTCTGACCACAGCAAAGGTACAGGCTCCCCTTTTGAGTTGTGTCACAGCAGTCGGCCTTGATATTTATTTATTTTAAATTTTATAGTACTTCATTAATCCCAGAGGGAATTTACTTCTCTGCAACCCATCCCCTGAGGTGCCTGGGGAGCTAGCACTAAGTCTCTTGCTCAAGGACACACCTGGCTGTGGTGGGATTTGAACCGAGAGACTTCCACATCCCAGACTGATGTTCTACCCATTCAGCCACTAGGCTGCTTAAAATAAATTAAAAATATCACAGTTCCTTTAACCTAAACCTTTTGACCACAACACATGGCTCAAGGGGCTCCTGGGAAATGGGCAGGGGCGGCAAAACATTGTCTTCAAACGTTTTCGCCATGAATGCAAAAATAAGGCGTGCGGTCTAAAAATATAGAAAAGCTGAGCTCAGCTTAGTGACAGCACAGCGCTGGCTGAGCCCGGGCGTCTGCTAATTCACACAGACCGCAATATCATTCACTGGTTTGCTACTGCAGTGGACTGTAGCTAGCTCCTATCAAACTATTGAAAGACAAAGCGGCAGCTCAGCCCTCAAAAGTTTACACTTTCAGTCATCTTTTTCTTTTTTTTAGTAACATTGAGCCCAAACACAGCTTCTCATTTTGATTCTCAGTTGGCATCATAAGTGCGAAAGTCATAATGAGGGTGAAATCTTGCAGTTTTAAATTAGTTGCAGATATTTTTCAATATGAAACAATGTGCAAATAATCACCATTGATCAATAATAATGATAATAATTATTATTATTTTATTTGATTAAATAGAATAGATATAATACTGCCTTGGATCTCAGCACCCAGGACCCCAAAAAGGAGGAAGAAACTGATGAACAGACAGAGCAAGTCGATGCCAGATACCCACACTGCCTTAGTAAGGCTGAAAGGTACTGAAGCCCCACAGCTTGATGACACTCTGCTGACCCCCCTCCCACCACGAGTAAATGTGACCCCTCCCCAATATACTAATTTCCCCATGTCTTCAACAGAGACACAGGCAAGACTAGGAAATGAATCAAAACCCCCACTATCATTTTCCTTTTGTGCAAACATTTTTCAGAAGATGAGGTCAGGGGTGTCAGCAGAAGTGGTGGGGGGGGGGGGTTGTGGGACAAGGACATTTCGGTGAGACGATGGGGGACAGCAGCGTGGCGTGGGAGCTGTGAGCACTCACCTCCTTTTCTCTCCATCTCCTTCACCTCCTCTTTCTCCCTGTCCTACCTTCCCTCACTGTCTCTCCTGCTTGCCTATTTCTCTCCCTCTTCTTCGTCGATCCCTCTCTCCCCCCCGCTCTCTCCCTTCTTCACACACTTGCTCTGCTCCGCCCAGATTGGGAGGCCCAGAGCAGGGCAATAAGAGTCTGGAGAGGGGGACAGACAATGGGTAACCATGCCTTTGACAATACCGCGCCCCCCCTCTGCCCCCCATCTCTAGCCCCCTCCCTTTGAGACCTCTGCTCCCTCACCATGACACCCACATTCTCCCAACCAGACTGGGGGAGGACAGAAAGGCAAGTAAAAAAAATGGCCAGAAAAGAAAAAATGGAGAAAGCGTAAGAACGGGATGGGATGAAAAAGGATGAAGGAAACGGTAAGCGCGTCGATCAACTCTCACCTCTTGTGAAACTCCTTTTTTCTCTTCTGTTTTTTTGGGTTTCATACATTCAGTCATTAATTTTTTGCCAAAAATTTTGCACAATAATCCATCTCAAAGTTCTGGGGCTGGGGACTGTGGCGAGAGGTGCATTTGTGCGTTTTTTTTTTTTTTTTTTTTTTTTAAGAGAGGCTAACATTGGACATTAGTTTTTCCGTGCCTTCTTGTCCACAGGGCGACCCTTCGGACGGCGCTCGCCGCCTCGCTTCTGTCTCGCCTTTCCTGCTTCGCGGTCGAATCCAGCTCTTCCTTCGCACATTTGCAACGCCGAGGTGTTTAATAAATTATTTTTCTGTCCTCCCCCTCCCCACCCAACCTCAAAACAAGTCGAGGAGAAAGTCACATGTGTTTCTGAGGTGGCGCATGTGCTTGTGTGAACATGTGTGTGTGTGTGTGTGTGTGTGCATGCGTTTCTGTGCGTGAGTGTTTCTGTCTGTGTGTGTGTGTATATGCATATGTGTGAGTGCATTTGTGTGTGTGTGTGTGTGCATGCAGTGTAAGAAGATCGGTGCTCCTCAGTGACCGCAATGTGTCGTATGGTCAAGGAGTTGTTGAATTGTCAGGACCATCCGTTAACCAGGAGTGGTGTGGGACTCCTTTGGGGCAGATGCTGGGGGAAGTGGGGTGGGGGCAGCAGTTGCAACAGGCCCCCTTATGCCTTAGGAAGAGCAAAGAATGATTCCGTATCAGCTCAATGCTGCAAAACCCAGCCTTTTGTCTGCTGTCTGGAGACAGAGATTCAGAACCACTGCCTGTGCTATATATGAACAACAGTTACACACACTGACACAAAATGGGGTCAAAGCAAGAGCATGGGGTGTGGGGGGGGTGAACTAATACGAAAGCTCAGAAGTGAACTTGACAAAGTCAGGAAATGGCAAAGAAGTGCAGATCATCTCAGTCACACAGAGAGAGCTCAGCTCTCTGAAGACTGGTGGTGAAGCAAAATGTGTGTGTGTATGTGTGTGTGTGTGTGTGTGTGTGTGTGAGTGCCTTTATGGTTTAAAACCCTAAAAATTTTGAATAGTCAATAAGCCATACAACAATAGTTTAGGCAAACATACATACTTCTATTCTAATTAAAATGGTTTTGGTGTTAAATATCTCACACAGGATTGTTCTGTAAGAAATAAAGAGCATACAATGAATGGCATTAAAGGCAAATGTGCCCTATTCTGGTGTAGTATTCAGCCTGTATATGGAGAAAGAAATACAGGCAAAAATGTTTCATGCTCTCAAAACCAAGTGTGAGTCAGGAACCGTCTGCTGGCAGTGTGTGTGTGTGTGTGTGTGTGTGTGTGTGTGTGTGTGTGTAAGCATTGGCTACAGTAAAGCAGGGAGATGCAGGTGCTTTAAGGTGTGTGTATGTGTGTGGGAGAGAGAAAAAGAGAGACTGGAAAAGAGGTGAACACAGAGAGAGACCCAGGTGTGGTCGGTACTCTACAGCAGAGGCTGATATAAGCACTGTCTGGTGTGTGTGTGTGTGTATGTGTCTGTGTGTGTGTGTACAAAGAAGACAAGCACACAAATGCTGCTAGGTGCCTGTGTGAGGCTGTGTACCCGGGGAGGGGCAGATATGGGTGCTGTCTGAATCTGTAAGCTTTCAGAGAGGATGAAGAAGCACAATACTTCTAAAGCACCGTATGTATTATTTACACCCCCACCCACCCACCCCCCGCCCGCCGCAGTGGTGTCAGGGGCAAATTGAGACGTTACTCCACTTCGCAGCCTGGCAGGATGGGTACCCAGAGATGTCTGGGAACTCAACCCAGCACAGATTAAACAAGAGCAGTGCTATAAGAACGTTAATATTATTACGTGACAGCGAGTGTTTGCGTCCTGATAAAGCAGCAGCCAATGCTAAGCTTGGGATTTCATTCTGTTCAAACTAGGCCACGCTCAGAACCGGGCCACACTCCCTCGAGCGAATGTTATGCTGCAGTAACACCAACGTCTCCTTAACACATGCACAGCCGGAAGAATGTGGGTTCAAATCCTACTGGCCAGTCTCACCTTAACCAAAAATTTTGCTGCCCCGGTACCCACACCACTTACGCCACAATTTTTCTCGTTTTGCAAATCAGATCAGAAATATTGCCACCCCACCAAGATGACTGGGTCTAACACGTTCCCATTGTAAAAGTTTTGGCTATGCCCCCTGCTCAAATCCCCAGAAGGCTGTGCTGCTGGATGGTTTCCACTTGATTTAAATCACACCAGTAAAAATATATGACTTCATAAACTTGGAAATGATGGAAATAAAATGTGCAAATTGACTATTTGATGAAAAAAAAGTCTGTGTCAATCCTGTAATGGCAGGAGCACGATGATAAAAGGGGGGGGGAGTGTGGCTATTTTACCACAGGTCTTTTGTATGTTTTGTTGTAAAAAACAGCCTTCTGAGATATTTAGGTGATGCCAGTGTGTTAGTGCTCCTTCTGCCTGCCCAGACAGGGTGCACCTGGAAAAGGGAGTGGGGCACACCTGAGGGAGGGAGTATGAGTGTGTGTACCTTCGCAAGAAGATGGGGAGGAAGGCCGGCAGGTGGGGGGTTCAGCACCCAGCCTACTGTAGGACAAGGAAGAAACTGGGTCAAACCACCAATCTCTATTAAAATAAACCTGAGCCTTATGGCCACACACACACTCTCAGTATCAACACTACCATTTACACATTTTTTGTTTTAATCCTTAGGCAAGTGGCCACGTGAGGTACTTGGGTTAAAAGAATGAAACAATGACGTAATGATGTCAGCTCCAGCCATGAAGGAGGGATGAGACGGCGGTGGGGGGGGTCATCAAAGAGAGAGAACGAGAATAAAAACAGACAATTCTAACTGATTAGAAACAGAAATATAGAGCGATTCTATGATGATCACTACTCAAATATTCGTCAAGAAATCATTATGACCAGACCGACAAGCGTTGTTAAAATGACTTTTCGCCCTTATCGAAGCACGGTGTTGAGGAGCAGAGAGCTTGCTGGAGCTACAAATCTGAGCGCAGACACGCAGAGTGTGGGAAATGCTAATTAGGACCCAATTAGCTAGCGGTCTGACACCCGCTCAAAACAGGCGTGCCCGTCTGAGGTGGGGAGCAGCTTATTTAGGGGCCATTTGTGGTGATGTAGAAGTGATAAAAGTGTAGGACGGGACCACAGAGGCTCATGCTTAGCCTCTGTTTGAGGACAGCAAATACACCTTATCAACTGTTTCTGCTTCTTGTGTGTGTGTGTGTGTGTGTGTGTGTGTGTGTGTGTGTAGGTTCAGCACCCACTTAACTGTAGTAGATGAAAATGACAAAGCACCTTGTCTGGCGCTGACTGGCTTGGTTCTAGTTCTGCAGACCTGTGTTTGTGTGTGTGTGTGTATGTGTGTGTGTGTGTTTGCACGTGCGCTTCGCAAGCCTCGGCTGAAATACTAATGTGGGGCTCTCTGGAGGCTGTGGGTCTGAGCATAAGTGGGATGCAATGCCTACGAGGTGCCATTATTCTACCCAGTCCTCTGCCGCACAAACACACGCACGCCCGCACACACGCATGCACACACAGGCGCACGACTGCTCAGTTAATGTCACTGCAATCAGATCGATGAAACACAGGCAAAGCAGGGGGAGGCTTGTGTTGCGTTTGAGGACAGTGATGTCGTTGCACTTCTGCACCTATCAGGGTGCAGCCTGGCCCTGCCGCTTTCCATGACAAGGAAGACGACAAAGTGCCTGGGGGGGGGGTTGAAGGTGGGTAGGAAGGACTCTCTTGAGGATGAACGGGGGCTGGGCTGTGGCAACACAGCAGCAGGTACATAAAGAGAAGGAAGGCGGCACTGAAGTGCAGCTCATCAGCTCACCATGTTTCTTTTACCACGTTTACTGAATCCCTCACCACTTTCATCAAGAGTGATGGCTGACTTCGCTGTAACAACCCCCACCAGTCCAATGATCCTCTTACATTTTCTCTCTCTCCATCTCTCCCCCGTGCATTCTTCGTCCCTGTCAGCCCCCCCTGCGTTCCCTCTTTCCCCATCTCTCCCTCCCCTCCACCTTCCTCTTCTCTGCGTTGAGTTCAGTTCTCTCTTTGTCCCTTCCTCTCACTCTACGCAGGATGACATTTACACACGTGGTCAAGGTGAAGTCTGTCGGGCAGGTGACGTGAGTGTTCTCGCACCAGCCTGAAGTCAGCGCCTCGCCCTGCGCCCCAAAGGCGCACACCCCACCCTCACCACAGTAATGCTGGGATCTGCTGACATGTGGAGAAAGAAACCTGAATCGATCACGTCCGCGGTGTCCCTCTGAAGAAAGGACGTCCTTAGGTTGCAGCTCAGACTGTCTGGAAAATTCTCTTAAACACCATGCCTGTGGTCACCCTCCGCCTCCTGCAGATGACTGCTGATGCCCCCCCCAAGCATTCAACAACACCACATCTAAAAGTGTGCTGCACACAGCACTACAACGAGGGCTCGGTTAGAGGCAGACACTCATCACCAGAAGGCTAAAACTGATCCAGCTTGAGATAGGGTATTTAACCTAAACAGCTTGCAAAAAAATACCAAGATGTGTAAATTAGTAAAATTATAATCTGTGTAGTGCAAATATTCACCTAATAGACAAAATAGTAATCATCGCAAATAACGGTAATGACTTGGCTGTTGCGAATTGAATATCAAGAAGACATAAAAACCTTGTCTCTGCAGAGGCTCTGTACATTGTCAGGGCAACAGGTGTATGATGTTCTGCCAGGTTTCTCGGTGTAAGAAATAAAGCATGCCTGTTGTCCTCATGCTGGGCTTGCCATACTATGGTGCTGCCAGCAGGGGGCGAACTTGCCTCTCTTTCAGCCCTGGGACTGGTTCCCCGCTTTAGGGACAACTCGGCACTGAACCGCAGGAGACCTCCATGTGTGACACCTTTAGTCAGCAACACCCTGCTCACTGAGCCAGGAGGTGCGGAATCCTGTGTGCACCCATGTCAGGTGAACTACACCTGCTGCCAGAGACACCCTGTCCTTCTCCCACTCCTCTGTTCATCCGTGTCTCGACGATTCTGGTACGAAGAGTGCAGCACCCTCTCTGCTACATCGCCAGACTCCTTCTGCTGCTGACGGTGTCCCTGTCATAAAAGGAAGATGGCCTCTGACCTTAGAAGAGCAGACGCTCTGTACAGCCCCCCCGGCCTCTGTTTCACTGCAATGGCAGCAAATCAGCCGTCTGGGCAGCCAAGACAGACTCATAGACAGATGAGCAGGGGTCTTGTTTTATAACCATACTGTTTATTTAATGCGGCAGACAGTGTGTGTGTGTGTGTGTGTGTGTGTGTGTGTGTGTGTGTGTGTGTGTGTGTGTGTGTGTGTGTGTGTCAATGTGTG
>JABJVR010000033.1:4769575-4785004 GCA_025773905.1 Chitala chitala | reverse complement strand
TGTGTGTGTGTGTGTGTGTGTGTGTGTGTGTGTGTGTGTGTGTGTGTGTGTGTGTGTGTGTGTGTGTGTGTCCATGTGTGTGTGCAGCAAAGCAGCAGGGTGTTGCAACACCACCACCGCCACACAGGGACACATCCACTGCCCCACATTCCCCCAGCTTATCTGGGTCGGTACCACAGAAGCTAAATTGGCAGTAAGGCCCTGAGAGAGATAGAAAAAGCTGGTAGGCTATTTTTTCCTTGCTTCTTTTTTTATTCGAGGGAGGGGCTGCAAAGCAGGGCAGAGGATAGGTGGTGGGGGTTCAGACTAAAATAATTACCTGTCACAGGAGCAACAGTCTGGGCAGCAGTCATTTTGCACCATGAAATCAAATCGTCTAGAAAGATTAATAGCTCTTCCTTTCTGTTCCAGAGCCCAGCCTTCCGTCTCTCTGTCTTACCCCAAATGCCCACACGCCGTTCAGACGCTGTAAACAGCAATGTGGGAACAGGGCCCATATCGCGCACTCTGACCTGCGTCACCAGGGCCGGCAGTTACATTATGAGATTTGTATGCCACACACTGGGCAAACTACGTGTCCCATTTCAAAAAATTTCTCTAGCACTGACTTGAAACTCTTCATACTTGAAAATGAGCAGTAATAAGTAAAACCTGATAAAGTACGTAAGGAGAGGGTGGGGACGGTCCACAGGCGGAGAATCCAGACACAAGAGCGGCAGGGATACAGCTTCCTCAGAAACAGACCCCGTTGCCGTGGCAAACTTAGAGCAATTTGCTCACGTGCATCTTCACGTGTCTGCTGATTCGTCCCTGCCCTTCGTCGTCTTCCAATCGTCAGTCAGCTACGACTCCACCCCCACTTCAGGGTAACTCTCAGTTTTCTTGATTTTAGCACTTGTGTTCTCAGCTGTGGATGACAATGCTGGGAGAAAGTTGCCATTTTGGTACTTCGGGGTGGGGGTGTAGGACTCGCGTGACATAGCGTCCCGCGCTGAAGCACAGTGAAGAGGCGACCTTCGACTTCCTCACTTGGCAGTTCACATGGTTGGCTAATGCACAGAAAGCTAGGAACACACTGTCCCACTAGACTGTCTCTTCACTGTTTTGAAACTGTTAAAGTGGAAACACAAGTTCCAACAAGCCCAGCATGTGGAAACATCGCAAGGCCTCATGAAACTTGCCTTTCCTGGCAGTGTTCCTCATCCTTAGGCCACGGGCGAGGTTCTGTAAACAACGCCCCGGGCTCTGGGCCTCAGCTGCAGGATAAGGGCTGCCATTGGCCTTCGCTGTCCACCATACTCACGCGGTGGCAAAACAAACCCGATCTGCCTCATCCGGGCCAGAAATGGGACCTAAACACCAACCTTCGATCCTCGTAGCTCGTGACACTTGCAGAGTTAAAGCGTAAACAATCACTCGCACACACAAGGTTCAGTGCACGCTACGTGCAAACCCCAAGTACCCATAAATGTGTGAACAAAGATACACTCCCATAACCCGATTCAAGCACTCTCCCACCAAAAACACACAAACACACAAATATGAGCAGTCAACCTTCCACACCAACACCTGGGAAGCAACACAAACTAACACAGAGAAGCCGTGTCACCTCACGTGTCCTGGGAGCCCCTTCTGGTCATGGTTTGCTGTTCCTGCCCTAAGAGAAATGAGCAAAAGATCTCCGCTATCCACTCCTCCACCTATCTGCAACACAGCCCCCTCATCACCAGTTCATCTGCTTCATCATGGTTACTCATCTGCTCCAATTCTGCATGTGGATCTTAAGGAGGAATCCAATAGATGTTGCATGGTTTTTCAGGTTTTAAATTTAAATAGAGCACAAAGTAAGATGACAAGTGCCTACACAAACCTGACAATGCCTAAACAGCTTTGGACTATAGCATCTACAGCTAAAAGATATTGTGCAGTACATTGGACTTGTATGACTGTGGACTACAGGAAAACAGAGTTTTGGTCAGGAAAACCTTTCGTAACATGTTCTGTGACAGTCTTCTCTTTGCCCTTTCAAAAGTCAAACAAAAATGAGGTTTCCAAAAAGTGTTAAAGATAGTGGAATTCCATGAGGACTCTGCAAAGCCAAGGAGAAGCAGGAGACGACCCTCCGGATGTTCTGTCTGGGACAGAGCCGTTCATACAGGCCACGCATCTCGGAGCAGCCACATCTTCAGTAACAAACAGGGCTGACTAAACCTCTCGCTGAAAATGAAGCAATCAAATGCTTGTATAACCTCAGACAGATATAAGTCACCAGGACCTTAGACCAGTCCTGTGACCATGAAGAAGACATTGCAGCCATTGTCGCCAAATGCCAAAGGTAACCTTATAATGTGGCCCCTATCAAAAGTGTCTATGTCTATATATATATATATATATATATATATATATGCTGTTTTTGTGACACAGCAACTGTCACTGTAAGTGTGTTACTATTTATATGCAAAGTAGAGTAATTATGAAACAAATTAGCCAGCCAGTCAGTGATGCTTAATGAGATACGCCGGTCGAAATAAAGTATGCATGTATATTAGAAAATAAAGACGTATTACTTCAATAAATGTCTTCTATTACCGATGAAGGTCTCCATTTCTTTCATCTTGAGTGACCGTTTTACTTACAGAATGTGTTGTAAATTTGAAGTATAAATTATTTAAAGGCACATTAAAAACATATTACTTTCACATTTAGCATATATATATTCTTGATGAACAGAGACACAGGAAATAAAATTCTCATCAAAACTTCATCCTTACACATATTTATAATAAAAGTTAGATAACTCCTCAATAAGTTGATTGGTTTTTGTTTCTTGTCCTGAATCAATCATTTAAATGATATTCTTCATTACAGGGCTTGTGGCTGTGTATAGCCCCTGCACTGCGAACTGCACAGGACCAACTGCATTCTTAGCACAAATTCAGTCAATATTAATATGTAGTAAGATGCAACACATTTGGGTTTACACTTCTGCAGGAAATGTCCTTGGCTAGTTAACTGCAGCAAGAATTGATAGCTAATTTAAAGAGAACCATTCATCAGCCCATCACTGAACAATTACTAATGCTACAGTGTCAAAGGCAGGGACAGAGCCAGGTTTGTAAAGAAAGCAACCACCAAAGTGGAAGGCCAGGAAAGACAGGTTTCCAGAAGCCATGTAGCAGTGCAAGATGCTCCTGACATCTGAGCTACCTCTTGAAGTGGGCTGGCAGCGCAATAGTCGGGGAACTCTAATTCCGCCAACACCAGCAGCTGCGGTTTGCATTCCTGCCCTGCTGTGCACCAATGCCCCCCGCCTCACCGCACGACTGTTTGCCGGATTTTAACTTCGTACCCTCTGTCCACCTCTCACACCCATGCACACACAAAAGGCTGATATTCTAGCTGAAAATGAGAAACACTTCATGTTGTGACCTGCATTAGCACGTACGCACGCACGCACGCACACGCACGCACGCACGCACGCACACGCACACACACACACACACAGACTTATGCCAATGATGGACAACAAGCACATGGGGCAGAATTGAATGGAAAGCAAACAATATTGTGTAAATAAACATAAATAGACTAAAAATAGGCAACATAGCAAACGAAGGTGCCACTTTAAACGTAAAGGCTAAGCCAATATTTTATTAATGCTAATTCTGTGACAGCAGATGTTATGGGAATAGGCAGGGACTTGCAATCCTGAGTCTGCTAGCCTCAGGTGTGCTATGGCAGAATAAAGATCTATTGTTTCTCTGACATCCCTGTGCATGTTTACTCAAGGATTCTGGGAGGTCTTTTCCAGTGTGTCTGTTGAACCTCCTATTGAGTGAGGCACAGTCAAGGTTATGTTTTTTAAAATGTTCATCCACCAATCAATTTTGAAACTTGGGCACATGTTGCTCTTGCTGTTGTGAATGTAAAACAGGACCGGTCGAGATTTGGGCAGCAGGAATCCAGCGCTGAGGAGCACATTTTTCATTGGTGTGTCTCGATGTTGTGTGTTTCCCTCTTTACAGTGTGTCAAAACTCAGATGATGAACCGCTCTGGTCTGCCTGGTCCAAATGGCTGAGGAAGGACTAACGAACCTCCCTGTTCTACTCACTCCGTCAACTTCCTGTCGAAGCAGGCAACCTCGAATGACCCCACTGCCACCTCTACGCTCTTCCTGCTATTATCAGCAATGCTTGGGAGCAGGGAGGGGACGTATGGGGTAATTCTACATTGATGGGGGGGATGTCAAAAACCCAGAAAACACGGTCTTACAAAACTGGACACAACACCACCAGCAACAGACTGTGTAAAGAAGGAAACTAGAATTACAAACTGACCCCTGTTCATCAACTGCAGGTCTCTATCTCACAAGGCTGCCTTTCCATATTTAATGTGCAGTCACTAAAGGCACATTTCCATTTGTCCACTATAGCCACAGTGAACAAGATAGCATCATGCTGAGTTACTTTTCTACCAATGTTCACCCAACCCCAACCTGTACTGCATATATACACAAACACATAAGAGAATACAAGTATTGAGCATTTTATAAACTTGAAGTCAAATAACGACTTTCTCCAAACCATATGAGTTCAGTAGAAAAGCAACTCCTACCGTTCCTCAGACAGCAGCTCATTCTGGTAGTGAAAAAGTACGCTGAAAATCAATCAAGTACATGCCAACAGAGAGAGAAGCGTGAGGTTTCTGAAAGGGGCCGCGACAGCATTGGACGTCACATGTCATTCAGATGAAGGCAAGCGGTCAGAATTTAACAAGGAGAAGGCGACTCCTGGGTGCACACAGACTCGGCGATTGGCCAAAGTACCCAGAGCACTCCTTATCACCCTACAGGATGACAAGTTCAAGAGTTGACATAAAAAAGAAAAGCTTCTGGGGTTTACATGAAGTGTAACGTCTTGGAGGGTGGGGTGTCTGCTTGACACATGATCCTTCCCAAGGAACTGGAAATGGTAAATGGGCCTTTGCTAATTAAAGGCTCAACGCTAACAGTAACGCCAGATTTTTTTTATGAGGACAAAGTGGAGGGGATCAGGTTGCAGCACGGCTGCCCCCCCCCAACTCTCTAAACACTTATGGCCACATTTAACACTCTCTGCCAGCACATGCAGAGACACTAAAAATGTGTCATTTCAGTGTGATGACCAGGTATCACTTCCAGCACTTTGCTACACATCCCCCGCTCACTGAAGGAAAAGCTGAGGAAAAACTGTCAAACCTCAAAAGGACTTGTGCAGTAAACTGATCACAGAACATGGCAACCACAGTTAATTGTATCTGAGATAAACACTTTCCTTTATGGAACACTAAAGAAATGGACCAACTTTTAAATTATAATGTCAAATCTATGCCTTGGGCGTTTATCAGTCTGCTAAACTTGTATTGGTGTCAGCGAGAGAGTTGGGACTCAAGAGAGCAAGTCATTCTGAGGCTCTATAAAAGACAGGAATGGCTATTGTTTAAGCTGGCCGTGACAGTGACCTCAGTGCACCGTTTCCAAGGGAGACGAGGACAGAGGCTCTGTGGCTGATGGCTGAGGTGAGAGTGGAGAAACAGACGTGTGTTCAGTGTAAGGGTGGGTGGGTGGGTGGGGAGGGGGATCAGAAAGAAGGTTAGGGGCCCCCTCCTGTCCTGCATGAGAAACCATCTCTGTTATCGAGGCGCTTATCGCCCGATTGCTCAGGCCAAATCAAGCCCATTCATCAGAACCTGTCTGTGCAGGTCTGAGTGGGGAGAGATAGGATACATACAACACTGACCTGAACTCTGAGACCATTAACTAGCAGCTTTCATTCCCATGATCCTCTCTGGTGGTCAACGGCGCATCTGACAGGCAGAATGGAGAAGGACTGTGGTAGACAGAAGAATGGAGAGAAGGTAGAGAGGGAAGAAACAGAGAAGGGACAGAAAAGAAACTGTTACAATTCACACGTCTGCACCTTCATGTGCACGTAAATATTAAAGACCTACAAACAGCTGAAATACCTTGTGTTGTATTGTACTACAGCAAACACACACAGCGTGCGAAAAGGGCAAACAAAAATCCCACCCATTAGTCTGCACACTGAAGTGCAGCACGTAACATCGTGGTAAAAGACTTGCAATCTGGACATTGCAAGAATTGAGTGGGCCCTTATGTTATACCCTTGGGTGGGACGCTTGGTCTGAATCGCTGTAGTGAAGCCTCCAGCTGCATAAATGTGTAAAAATACGTCATACTGCTCTGAATGAATGCCAAAGCTAAGCAGCATAAAATGCAAAATGCAACAGATCGAGCCTCACACGGAGTATTTCTGCAGTATTTTGAAAGAGCAGCTGCTATGTACGGAATAATGCTGAGTCTCGTGGTATTGTAAACGGGATTCTGATGGGACAGAACAGCAGGTGTGGCATACAGCACTGCATACTGTGCAGCCTTTGCACTGCAAATAAGCAGCTGGTCACATGATGGCGAAAACGAGAGACGCGGGGCCGCGGCCAGGCAGAACTGACGCTAACGACAGGGGACACTTCCTGCAGGCTGTGCAAGCTATTCATCACAGGCTCTTGATAAGAAGTCGAGCACGTGTATTGGTAACGCAGGCCAGATCAATCCAGGACAGCCGATGCGTCCTCCTGAACCCGCCGCCTACCCCCCCACCAAACCTGTCCCTGCGAGAAAACCATTAACAAAGGTCATGCTGAGTCTCTGCAGCCATGAATATTTAGGAGAAGGCAGACAAGAACGTGTTCAGACTTGAGACAACCCACTGAGGGCAAGGAGCCCGTGAAAACTGACAGTGCTGGAGCATTAGGAAGCTCACAGGGCAATGTATACGTTCACACTAACATCTGTGTGGACTGCAGGTTCAACACTGAATTACTGAAACAGCCTCAGTGCACCGTATGGACTCATCTAGGTGTTCACTGACTGCCGGCCTATTTGTTTATTTTCGGGACCCATCCCAGTCAGTTACTGGTCCGCTCTTTCGAAAACACGTTGTCCTCTGCAGTGGCCACTCCCAGCCCAAACGCCAATACGCCGAAAGATGGGGTGCTGGGCTTAGCCGTTGAGGCTGGGTCACGTAGACGCAGCTACAACAAATGTACAGACGCTGTTTCCCTTGCAGGACACTGGCCTCGAGAGATGAGGTGTCACTTAGAAAAACAGCTCGCCCTAACCAGGGACGAAGAAAGGCCACCGAACATCACGCGACTTCCATTGACTGACGCCAATGACGCTGTCGCGTGGCCAGGCCGTATCTGGATGTTTGCTCTTGCGTCATTCCTCTTCATCGCTTTCCATCTTTTCTGTTGTCATGGAGCACAGAGGGCAACAACGTGGCTGGAGACGTGACCCTTCACCCCTCCCCAGCCCTGTCTCCGTTTCCCTAGTGATCGCACCCTGTGGACAAACAGCATCGGTGCGTCATAGGAGACTTACTGAGCCAGCATCCGCTCAGCAACGTCACTGCACTCAATTCAATCCGTTTTTTACTACCTTTTCCAGTATGGTCATCCTAAACCTCATCAAGAAATCATTCACGTCAAACGTGATAAATGGACAAAGATGTGCCTGAAGAGGGCTTTCAGTTACTCGTGCATCATGGCCTCATTTTAGCAAACTGAACAGAAAAAAATAAGTCCTCTTAAACAGAGAAAGGAAACGGTTCCAACAATTGGTCTGCTGACCTGGAAGATCAAGAAAGTCAACCAGAAGGGAGAAGTGAGTGTGAAAAGTGTGTGAGACACCAAGGTCAGTCACTGGGGTCACTCACCGAGGAGAGGGGGCTGGGTGACCACGTCCCACCAATTTGCAGGAGGTACTCCTGCTGGAGAGGTGCAGGCACACATCCCCTTCACACCAAACAGTAACATTTACATTCTACATACAGGAGAACAACGATCACAGTGTGTAGGACTGTGGAACGGGAAGCAGCATAACTGTTATCTTTCAAAATTATTTATTTTAGCATTATTCAGACATCATCTCATTATCAGGAACAGGGGTCATGGAATGTGTAAAACCTAAAATGGCTGCTTGGTTAGTTACGTTTTTACCTTGCCCCCTCTATCCTGGGAAGCGAGCAGACCATGGAAAAAGAGTGATCCAGCATGCGCAGTCCTCAAAGTGGGGTACAGAAAAGCGTGCCGTCTTCGAGGACCTGCTATGTATCGCCTCCGTTGCTCGGCAAGAGCGAAATCTGAACACCTACACTCGCGCTAATTTTTGTGGCTAACTGCTAATCCCTTGCAGTGAAAACACACAAAGCCAACGGTAAAAGTTCAGTGGGTAACGGCAGCCTTGAGGTGCCTAAGTGATAGCAGAAGCGCAGAAGTCACGATGCGCTAGCGTAAAGGGAATTATGTTGCCACAACCACAGCAACAGCAAAGTATAGCAGCTAAACAAACAGGATGATCAGGGATGCTTTAAGTAGCAGAAAGGCTTAGGAGGCAAAAAAATGCCATGTTACATAATGCTGGTAGTACTGCACCCTTCGGACTGGCTGCACACTGCACATAAACAAGCGTGTGCGTCAAGAGGATCATTAAAGGCCTGTACGTGCTGATCTCAGATATGTCTAGACACTGAATTTTCCCAAGTGGCAGCGGAGAAGCTCCCCTCCAAAAGCTAGTCAGTCAGCACCCCACCTGCATTCTGGATGCCTCCCTCGTAACCACTGCCAAAAGTGAAAAAGGGCCCCTTCTCATCCGACTGCCCCAAGACACAAAGCCTGGAAGTGCAGGCTTGATCAGGAAGAAACTTGGTAATGGCTGTCATCGGGATACAGAGCCCAAAGGTTAGCAAAGACAAACTCCCAGATGTAAAGCGTGACTGCTGCCCAACACACTTAATATCACATCATTTCCAATTAAGTCTATCTAGGTCGTTCACATAATAATATATTGGAATTTACGTATATATAAGCAGGTTCTCACAAAGGTTTTTATTTACTCTAAGGTAATCCGGAATTTTCTATGCCAGTTAATCACACAATTCTGACCTGAATGATGCAGCGATGCACGGGCACACAACGAGGCATCGCAGGTCTCTGAGGCGGTCTAGCATTTCCAGACCAGAGCTGGAAGCTCCCTAACCCCAACCCTATCCCCTGCTGACGCACTGTCTGCTGTGCCTCTTTCCTCACTTCATCACACTTGAGCAGTACGCCACCTGGGGGTAAGGCTGGGTGACGTGCCCTAAAAATAAAATCGCCAATTTTTTCACACCTACAGCTGATTTACTAATTCAATCAATTTTTTTTTTATGAAAATCTGATTCACTGCTATAATTCTACTGTGTGATTGTGTTTGAGGGCTGGCGCGGTTTGACAGGGAGCAAGTCCAGCCTGTTGTAATTACACTGGTTAAATTAAATCATGATTTGACTGAATCATTCATTTTTACATATCGTTCTAGACCAAAAACCTAATATACATATCGATTAAGTCAATTTATCACCCAGCTCTACCTGGAGGTCTGTGAAAAACGGAACAGGTACCATAGAATCATGCTACAAGCACCATGTGTGGACAGCATGGCTTTGGAATGAGGTGTGATACACCTAGTGTAGGTGGACACATTTGGGTGTCACAGGTCTACATGGTCAGCAGGTAAGAACCTAATATGAGAGAATGTTTGAGACAGCAGTTCCATCTTTGTTTCGTTCTGCTTTATTTCTCTTTTTTAAACATTCAGTCACTGGAGAAATAGGCCTATTACCATCACAAACCCAGTCCATTCTATTCCGGCTAAATCATAGTTTGCATCGAGACCACTAATGTTCATCTATCCCCTCAGCATGCTTTGTTCATCAGTTATCCATTTACTAACGTGCGTTTTTCTAACTAAAATAAAAGGGACCTTCCTGAGTAGCAAGGTCAAGTGTCAGACCCTTTCTGGTCAAACAAGCTGTCTAGAACATTCCATGGTATATTTAGGCTCTGGGCAGAATTACTAAGTGTCAGACAGAAGCACCTGATGTGAAAAAAAGAGTAGCCAGACATACAGTACAAACCTCTGGTAACATGTGGCTTGCAGGTGTTCGACCACAACCCTTGAGGGGGCCCAAATGACATGACACAGGAAGTGGAAGTACCCAGACCAAGTGCAGTACACCAGCAAGGTTCCTCAAACGCTGTCTCAAGCTTTTAAACTACTTTCTAGGACACATAACTCTTTCCTGTGGTTTCACACCCTGCCAAGCTTCCCCATGCCTGCTGACACTTGGTGTCTGCTGCATCCCTTTGAGCGATTTCCTCCCTTCTTCACACCTGAGCTGGCGGCCAGCACACTCAGGTAGCGTGGCCACCCGGCGGAAGCTCACCGAACACAAAGTGGCGTTTCATCCCCGAAAGCGTGCCATGTGACATCTCTCGCTGACGCAACCCTTCCTCACGTGTGCTCAGTATCACAGAAACATGCTGCTAAACTCCCCCCCCCACCCACCTGCATCGCGGCGGCATCAGCAAGTTAACTGTGCAGCCCACAGATAGATGAGAAGTTTGTGCTGTTGAGGGCCGTGCTGAAGCTCTGGCAGGTCGACCCCATTCCTGTCAGTGCGTTTTAACCTTCTCCTCTGACTGTTTTCTTTTTTATCTGCATCCGCTGGCCTCTCGCACCCTCTCTCACCCTCTCGCTCCCTCTCTTGCCCTTTTTCACCCTCTCTCACCCTCTCTCGCCCTCATTTCTTGGCTACTTTTCCCATTCAGTGTCACTGTTTTGCCCTGTCAGTCTGTTCCTCCATGAACTTCTTTCCACCCTCATTACCTACTTTCTCACTCTTGAACTATCCAACTAAATACTCTTCTGACATTCTTACTCCAACCCTTCACTGAATTTTTATCCCTCACTCTCTCTCTCTCTCTCTCTCTCTCTCCCTTTTGCTATTCCTGACAGCCGCCATTTTAGGACTTGGCAGCTCCTAGTACGGTGCTGAAAATGCCTGCCGCCATCTCCACTTTAACTGGTAAACTCTGTCTTTCCGTCTCTCCCAGCTTTCACTTTTTTTCTGGACCCACTCTTCACTGCCTCTACATTGTATTGGCAGCCAGGCAAAGAGGGCAGCTGAAAAAAACACAGCGGGGAAAAAAAGATGTGTGTGTGTGTGTGTGTGTGTGTGTGTGCTGGATTTCAAATACCTGCTGCACTTTCCCGGTCAGGTGTGTGCGAAATCTCACTGACTGACTGACACGAAGTCATCCAACACCCCCACTCCCTTCCTTCACCTACGGTGGCCCATCGCCTTGTTGTGGGGCGAGTTTTCAGCATTGCAGGGTATCACCGTGGATACAGAACCTGGCTCCAGCCGCGACTGGGGAGTATCAATCACGCGCATTTGCCCTTTCCAACCCGGATGGCATTGGTGGCGAGGTGGGAGGCTGGCACATGATGGATGCCCCCGTCTTTACCACTGTCGCGCCCGCTGGCTCTTAATGGAACTGGGACAAGGGGGCTATTAGTTGTGAAGTGAAACCCAGACACAGAAAGCAGGGTGTGAGACACAGGCAGGGAGCCAGGGCTCACTGACGATTTTGTGGCTCGTTTGAAAAGGTGGCTCCTTGTGGTTTGACAGATTCTTTGACCCTGTCGGCGAAACAGAGGGGGGCCTTTCTGCGGATTGCCAACCCATTTATTCGACTCGATTAAGACAAATTATGAAAGAATCGTTTATTACAGTGGGCAGGGGGCCTTGTGGCCCATCTGGTGACATTCTCATCAAGGTCACCAGAGGGTCAACGTGGGCACGGCCTGCTTTTGACTCACCCCTTTTGTCAACTCCAAAAAGGAAGGAGGCATGTGCTGAAAATAAAAAAGCACACGGACTTTCGTCCTTCACTGCCGCTGTGAACACGTGAACATGAATCAGTAACGATTCCATGAGCATAAGTGGCAACACTGATTCACTGATCACCGCCACACCGCCAGCGGTTTTCAGAAAATTGCTGAGCAGCCTAACTGAAAAGTGACCCAAGAAGAGGCAAAATTAGAAAAGTGGCATTGTAGAAGTTTGCGTGCCCCAACAATGCACATTTAGCTCTGCAAATGAGTAAAGTTTTCCAGCACGGGCTGCAACATTACAGAAGTCACATCATGTGAAAACAGAAAGGCAGACACAGGTCACAACAGACAGGTATACGGGAAGTCAGCAAATGTGTCACTTTCCAGCTGCTGCAGACAATGTTCCAGCTTTCCTCTTGCTGGCTGTCTAACCCCCTCCCCCCCACCTCCCTCTGCCCAGACAGCCGCCAGCCACCTTGTAAATGGATTTAATTGCCCACCACCTCGTAAAACCTGCACAAGAGGCCCACCATCCGTTGGCTCACCCTTCAACACTTAGCCAGGACTCTACCACACCCCCCCATCCCAAGCCACCAATAGGAATCAGCAGAGATGATTTAAGCACTGTGAGCCAGGTTTAACACCTCACGACTTCTACAGTGCGCTGACAGCATACCCCCCCCCATCCTTTCTTCCTTACTCAGATGATTTAGTCACTAACCGCTCGCTGGGTCACACCTGGGTTCAGTTAAAGATGTCGGAGATGCTGAGAATTTGAGTTATCGTTCCCCATCCATTTACTTCAATGTGCACCACATGTCTCTGCGGGGCAGAGGTCAAACTCTGGGGGTGCTATGGTGGGGAGAGGGGGGTAAGAATTTGTCCCGTCACTGCTAATGCACTAAATAATGTAACAATGAATCCCATGTAGACTAAAGCTTTCCGTGTGAAGTGCATCCTGGGAGCACCGGGTTTACACCTGTTACAGTCCCTAATGTCAGGCTAGCAGCAACGTGTCTGCAGATCGGGGGCGCGCAAGGCAGAGATGTGGAGGGACAGGGGGTGACAGTGAAGAGTACCAGCAGGGAGGAAGGGCAGCGTTAGACTGCAGAGTGACGACTCAGTGTTGGAGAAATGAGGAAATGCCTGAGTGCTGAAGAGAGCTCATCACTGAGCAGGTAAAGCCCACTGGTGCAGCAGGGCCCACAGTACAGCAGGAGGGTCCCCTCACAGAGCTCGGCTCACGGAGCCAGACTCACCTCCCAATTATAACAGAAATAAGAATACTAGATGGAGGATAAAGGTCCATTCACAGAGCACAGGAGATACACTGCTTAAGTATGAGAGCCCACAATGGAGGAGGAAGGTCCAATCACAGAGCACAGGAGATACACTGCTTAAGTATGAGAGCCCACAATGGAGGAGGAAGGTCCAATTATGCAGCAGGACCAACAGCAGAGCAGTAGAGTCCCCGCAAAGCAAGACCCGTTGCAGGAGAATAACTAACAGTGCAGTAGAGCCCAAGGGGTAAGAAGAAGGCAGAGGCACAGAAAGCTCATTAACTGCCTGAGGACAGCTGTGCTGGAACACACTGAACCTACCTCCACAAAGGAGCCAAACTGCAGTCTTCACATGATATCATGCCTTAAAGCTCACAAGAGATCCATTTCATTCCTCAACAATGAGAAATATCCTACACCTAAGTCAGAGGAGTACAACCCGAGGGCCTGAGGTTAAACCTTAACCATGGTAACCATCCATCAAACCCTGAGAGTGATACCTGGATGAGAGGAACATAGTCAAAGTGAGAAACCTTTCACTCTGAGCAGTACTGCAGTACTGTTGCTCTAACAAAGCCCCATTTAGATCCACTATTTGTCATTATTATGTCTACAGTGACTAAAGAGTATGGTAACAGATTGGGCAGGGAGGAACACCAGATTTTGGTTTTTTTTAGTATAGGCAGATTTCCAACTCCAGCCAGGGACATAACAGAACCACGTCTCTGCAGATCTGCTGAAGATGGTGATGTGAGCTTATGAAACAAGCCAACACTGTAACATCTGTGGCCCGAGCACGATTTGCACAATTGTTTCTGTAGAAACGTGATACAGGTTAACCGCTATGTCCTGTACATAAACAGCCACAGAAGCCTCTGGAGACATCTCCTCATAAAAAAGAGCATGTGGCCCTGGATAGCCGTCTCCTCACAATAAGGCCATGAGGCCTTGGGTAGACCTCTCCTCTAAGAAGTCCATGTAGCTTTGGGTAGACCTCTCCTAGAATGACAGAAGCCACTCACAGGCTACACAGACGGCAATGACCTCACAAAAAGAGCTGCTGTACCCCCAGGTAGGGCTTGAGGGAACATAACCATTAGGAGCACCTTCCTCCTTCCAATGTGCCCACTGAATGCAGACTGGGAGACACCATGCCCCCCTACTCTCCATGTACTTACTTAGGTAATGTGTTCATACAACATGGGCAGACCGGAGAAAAGCCACCATGAAGTATCCAAAACAGAAAATGACAGTTTGGCAGAGATGAGAAGGTGAAGTCCATTTCAGAGCTTGGTCGGCAAATTCTGAAACATGGTACATGGAGTGAACCGAACACAGGGCGAGCGGACCGACACGCAGGTCGATATAGTGCTCGAGTGGGTTTGGGCAGGGTTTCTGTGGCCTGAGGCTGTAACCTGCATTAATGACGAGGGTCACTGCTGGGGAGTACTTTGGGGGGAACGGGGGGGCACAGGCTATTTTATGTTACATGGCTAGGGCCAAGCGAGTTTACCAGCAATGTCACAAGAAAGTCTCTAAAAACCTTCAGACTTTAAGCGTGGTCTTCTTATGCACACAACTATCAGACTTAAGGGAAAAAATAAACAGGGAAATTGTGGGCTGGGGGGTATGGACAGGGGGGCAGAAAAAGAAATTTCCCAAACTCTGAGGTAAATCAAGGCCCTGAAATTTGACAATGGTGTCCTGTGACAAAGGGAAGACCAAAATAACCTTCACACATCACCGCTACAGGCTAACGGGCGTTAACAAGGCGGACAGCCAAGGTGTTGTGTGCTCTCCAGGGCCCTACTGCAGTCCCGCGGCTCGCCTCCACACACTAAATACCAAAAGGACAGGGGTGCATGCTAGGACACGTTAAAGTGCCGCTACAGCGTCAGAAATCAATCCAAGCGTCTTCACGACGCAAGCGCAGCACGCTACAATTACGTGAGAGTTCATCTCGAAGGAGACCATCGCAAAATTGAGACTTAATACGACACACATTCTCATTCGCTCCCCGTTAGCAGCAAGGCGAGACGACCGGGACATGGGGACGGAGAACACAGAACAGCACTACGTGGAAAAAAAGTTAATGGATTGAGCGACGAGAAAAACAGAATAATGGTAAAACAAATTATAATGACCACAAGGTACGGTTTACAAAGTCGTACGTGGATAGGCACGCGTACAACGACAAACCAGCCTCCCCAATCAACACTGCCCCCCCCCCAAGTGTATGCTGTGGCGACTGAACAGACCGCAGTGCGATCTAACACAAACCACAACTTAGACCATTCTCCCTCCTGCCTCCCCCCCCCAGGCTATGCTCACTGTCGCAGAAAGGAGTTGGATGGGGTGGGGGGGGCATG
>JABJVR010000033.1:4726186-4764225 GCA_025773905.1 Chitala chitala | reverse complement strand
AGGGGGGGGGGGTGGGGGGTTGTAAATATTTAATATAATTTATTAAAATAATTATTTTTATTTTAAAAAAATAAAAAAAAAAAAAAAAAAAAAAAAAAAAAAAAAAAAAAAACCATTCTGAAGAGAACAGAAAGCAAGAGCAGAAAAAGGTTTGGCTCATGCCGAGGTGTGTTAAACTCTACGGTACTGTTAGGCAGTACACACACAATATACTCATGACTAACAAAGCGCATCGTGTTTCAGCTCAATTACATGTTGCAGTATTTCCGCAAGTTCCTGATGCTGCACCTTTTCTTGTTGGGTGGGTGAAGAAAATAGGCAAAAAAGCCATCTTTACAAATCTCTGTGGGAACAAGGCAAATGCCCAGACTGTCCATCCCCCAGTGGTGAAGAGAACCCATGTGCGTGAAATGTCTTCCTCACCGGTTGGTTGTCTGTCGTAGATGACATATCTTTGGGATCCTTCTAAATTTTTGAAATTCCACTCGACTCTAGGCGTTCCAAAATCAGCAGTGTAGGAACATTTCAGATCAACACCTAGAAACACAAAAAGGAGGGCTTCCGTAAAAAAAAAAAAACAATGGTGTCCCCATCACAGGAACCTTTGAAGGCATCATTCATACAACCGTTTCCCTTCTGGAGAAAGCCTGGAACACATCTCACCCTGGAACTCGGGGACACTAGGATTCGGGTTGCTCGTGCTCACATCATAAGCCAGCATGCCTACAGGGAGGGGGAACACAGAGGTCAAGTGAATAAGGGTGGGGGTACAGAAACAGGCCAATATAAGCCTGCACACATGTTCCTAACTAATGTGATTTTTTTTTTCTAAACAGTGAGGTACAAGATAAGATGAATGACAAGGTTCAAACAATACATCATAAAGTGCAACTGTAAAATCCATTGAGTTCATTCAATTTAAATTGGGTAATATTCAGTCAAAATATCAAAGATCTTAGCTTCTTTGTTCTTAAATTTAATTTACAGTGTCATATGCTTTTTTTTTTTTTTTTTTTTTAAGTTCAACAATAAAACAATGAAAGCAGGGTTAGGAGTCAGACCATTAATGTGTGGAATTTCCTTAGGATTATCATCATTAATTTAACGATGCAAGAAACATTCATTTTAATGTCAAACTAATGTACAGCATTACATCAAAAATAATCTGTACATTAGTTTAAATTCTACTTAAGTCCGCATATCTACCCAAAATAAGGTAGAATATATACAGTGAGAAAACAAAATGAGAAATTGATTCTTTGTGCAACTTGGAGAAAACACAAGAGTAATTTATGTTCAGTCTCAATCTTTCCAATACTACTTTTGCAGGGTACATACAATGTTAAATGTTAAAGCCTACTTCTTTGATCTTGTAATTAATGCAATATTTATACTGGATACAGCAAGCCCCCCCTCCACTGTATACCACCCATGATGGATGACCAGAAGAATCTAGCAGCAGGAAACGTGGAATAGTTCAGACTTTGTCTGTGTAGGTTAGTGAATAGTTCTGGTAATATCAATATATTATGAACTGAAATATGCATTTAACATTACATTCTATATAACTTCAGCTATATATAGTCGAGTGCACAATTCAGTCTGAAGGCAAACAGTGAAATTAGTAACAACACAAGAGACACGTTATTTAAAAATTGGAAACAAAGCAGAGTTGATGAAGATGAGGTTTAAATAACAGCATGTTCCTTTGATGCGAGTCGTGTGAGCAGACGTCAGCTCGGATTAGGGCAGAGGCTGATCTCGAACTAGAGTTTCAGCAGGTTTTGTGAAGAATGGTGCAGGTAACAGGGGTTTAATGTGGTAATGGCTCCCCCCACCACCTTTATCCAGTCTATGAATCACAAATGAACATTTTCTCACACTCAGGACATTTCATTCTGCTCTGATACTACTTAAAAGGTTAATTTTAAAGGCATCTACACATTTTAATAAAGGAGAAAATCTTATACTCTCCCCATCTTAAAATACACCTCCTATAAAAACACCACAGTAAACAATCAAATCATAGCTGATTGTCCAGGTTACACAATTAAAACGCTCTTAAAGACCGGACTGCATTTAAAACCCCAATCGCCCATTTCACCCCAGAAATCGACTTAGATAAACATGCCACAGAAACAGAATCCATTTGTAACAGGAAGTGCCTGCGAGTTTCAGTTTAATGTGTCCTTCCCAGATAAACAAGGCTGAACATTAGCACTCAAATCCATGTTAAACCATGACAACTGCAGGAAAGAAACTCATTCAGCAAAGAGTCTGAGGTTCCCCCCCAAACCAACTGGATGAGCAGGTGAAAAAAGTGCTTCTAGGAGGCCCAGTGAATGTGGCACCCATTAAAATGCCCCTGCTTTAGGGACAGACCTCTGCCTGCAACGCAGATGACTTACAAAACCGCTCCAAATCCATTACATCACCACACAGAATGTGATCATTTGAATGAAGTCTTTCACAGGCAAAACCGCAAACTATTCACTGACAAACAAGAAGCTATGCACTACACACCATTGGAAACTATAACCAGTAACAGACTTTAAAAATAAAAATTAACCATTTTAAATTCCCCACTGAAAAAATTATGGTAATCACCAGACAGTTATGCAATGCAGTACATTTATTCACATTGGTCCATGGAGACAATGCATCTACAAACATCTCCTTCCTTCAAATAAGGGCACCTTGACCAATTTTGTGGATTTTAGGAATGTAGGAGGCCAAAATTTTACCAAAATGAAGTTTCAATCACCTAAAAGGGCATTCTGACAATGAATAAAGGCCACTTTGGATAAAGATGCCTCAATATTACCAATTACACTAGTAGCAACCGATCATCTTGTAAATTTTGTTGTGAATTCTGTTTTGAGCCTGGTTGAAAGTTGGCGTGAACCTCATAAATACCTTACAATTGTTAACGAATCAGTGTGTCACCAAAACAGGGGTACGCATACAAGGCTGAACAAAACCATACAACTGGGAAAAATTCCAGCCGTAGGTGAAACTGTACTTATTACTGAGTACAATAATATATTGGATCGTTTTTATCATCACACCAATACCAAATTTGAAACTTACAGCGAGTCCGGTGTACTATTAAGGGTTGCTGTACAATTCTCGACCCACTGTAAGGGGGGCCTGAGAGTACTACTGCATCTGAAACCGAAATCTCTCCTTTCATGCTTTCATAGTTTCAGTCATGAGGTGTTATTCCCAAACTGCCCTCACGGTTATTATATTAACTTTTCTGACTGGTGGATGCGTTCCTTTCTCACTGTCACTTTCATTCTCCATTACATATCTATTAAGAGACACAAAACTAATTGACTATAAAGAAAATTAACGTCAAGCAAAATCAACTTTCACTTCTTGGAAAGTAGTCAGCGCACACAAAGCTTATAGTAAGGAACTTCCTTTGGAGCTTTTCCATGCGTTGCTACAGACCCGTCCCTTGTGGCACTGCTTGGAGCAAACCCCACGCAAAATACGGTACAGAGTCAACGTCGCTGGTGCGCAAAACTACTGATAAAATTTTCAACTGTACCACGTATAACCAAATGCTTAATTGCTGCATAATGATGTGGCCCTGATGAATGTCAGCCAAGCTACTGAAGGCAAACAGAACAGCCCTAACGATTCTGCTGCTCCCGCATTTGTCCCATGGAAACCAATTCAACTGGTTTTTCCTGTAAACTACGTAAACACGCGTAAAGCACAGCTTAGGTCAAATAAAATAAAGCAAATTAAATTATTGTAAACGCTACTAAATAAGTAAATTGAAGTTACAGCTGCAAGTTAAACCTGAAAAATATACTTGCTAACTTAGGAAAGCTTAACCTTAGTTAAGCTGGACGGGCAAAGAAGGCCGCGAATAGGTATTTCCAAACAAGTTAGTACACCTCTGTAGAGAACGTTTATAATTAGCTCACTTTGCACGGTTGTGCAACTTAAATGATGCCTTAAAGCTCGTAGCTGGATTTTACGGTAAGAAATTGCGACGTGCCTACCAGACAGCTGGAGGAGAAGAAGAACCAGCGAAGGGATAAACATGTCGTCACCGGAGCCTTTGTTCTTCTTTAAAGAGTAATTTTACACCTTGGGTTGAAGTTTCGAAGAACGTCGCTGTTTCCCCGGAGCCTGTGCCCAGCTTCTTCTTCCCACTTGCGATGAAGGCACAGAAACGCACTTCAGCTGCACAAACGACTTCGTCAAAAGTTAAAGTGCTGAAGAACACCGATACGCCCTTCCTTAAAGCGCAGCGACGATACCTGACTGCAGGTATCGATGCGCGCTCGTCTGCATTCCCGGCACGTGACGTGTAGAAACCAGGGTTCCAGAAAGCACGCGCCCGAGATCGCGCGCTTACGATTGACACGCGACACTGCGCTCCAGACGTGCTGTCCAGTTACAATAAACTGCTGCGAAATTGTTTCAAACAATTCGTTTTGTTGGCTCTCATTAGAAACGAAAAATTCGTTATGCTTCGTTGAAACCTCTGTAGATGTTCGTATGGGTGGGGCTTGTCCTCGGCATAAAATTATGATTGCCTGATGAATATAAAACCAATTACTATCGTGGAAATGTGCATTGAATTACTGCTTCTGCTTTTGACATTGGTGCCCGTTTGTGTTATTATTGCAATTTGAAAACAATAACTGGTTTGAATTAAAAACAATGCCTAATTATGCATCTAGCTCTGGTTCTGCAATTGCAATGTGATATATATATATATATAGTTGTAGAACATATTGAATATTTTGATGCACAAAGATATTTTAATCTTCTTCTTCCTCTTTCGGCTGCTCCCTCAAGGGGTCACCACAGCTGATCATCCTTCTCCATGCCAACCTATTCTCTGCAGCTTCCTCTGTCACCCCAACAGATGTCTCTCCTCTTTGGCCTTCCTCTTCTCCTTCTGTCTGGCAACTCCATCATCAGCATTCTTTTCCCTATATAGCTTGTTAGGAGGCTTTGACTCCAAGATGCCAACACTTATTTTTGGAAATGGACCAGTTTCCAGATATTCACTTTTTTGTATGCCCATTTTGCATTGTGAAATCATACTTTAGACTGCCTCAGAGCAGTGTTCATTGTTACTACGTTAAACATGTAATCTTGATTTTTTTGTTGTTGTTTTTTTGCTCCCGATATGGAAACGCTGCAGCTGTGTCAGAGCATAAGCTGTGTACTGGCAGAGCCACACAGACACGTCGTTTACTTTTAAAACTGCTGAAATATACTCATCATTTTAAATGCAAATAAACAAGAAAACGTGCCGCCGTCTTGTATGAACTGCGACAACAGTCTCAACAATGTGGACCACACGGTGTGCATTAGCGACAAAGCATCACATACGTTTCCAAAGTTTATAATTTATTGGAAAAATCATACACCAAAGCACAAGTATAGGTGGTTAGATATAAGTTTATTACACTTTTTATTTAGCATTAGTACCACGTTGTGCTGCACATCTCATACACACCACCTGTGTTGATACATTTAAAGCTTCAGGCAATGAGACGACCCCAAGTGAATCAGCTGCACTACAAAAGCCATGCAGAGCCTGGGCTGTGGCATCAAAGCTGTACAGTTTAATGAACAAAGCATCTAACAGGCACTTCATGCATGTGAAGATTAGGTAAAGAACGCAAGGAAGAAATGCCAAAAAGCGGTTTACATTAGCTTAGTTAACTGTGTCTGCTCCAGAGACAAACAGAGCTGCCATTCAAGCTGTGTTCAGCAAAGGGTTCTCAACAAAGTGGAAATCCTGTGATTACCTTAACAGACTTAGCACTAAAACATTTAGCCTCTCTTACTGGCTGGAGGTATTCATACAAGCTAAGATAACATCCACTTTAAAACATTAAATTCTTGCTTTGCCGACATCAGTACGCAATAATACTGCTTAGTTATTTCTGCATTGCTTTGTGGATTTTAATACACTTAAATCTTCCATATTGTAAATTGCACATTATGTTATATATAATAAAAAAAAGAGATCCTCTAAAACAACACGCCCCTGTCCACCCTTAGAAATGTTATAAAATTGCCAACTCAAGTATTGTTTGCCAGAGATTTCTGTTGATCTTAGGATATAAATACTTAAATTGGTTTAACAGTAAAAATAACTAAAATGAAACATTTGCCATTTTTGAGCCAGATAACGACAATGAAAATTCAACATGGCCAATAAAATAAAAGAAATAAATTTTAAAATGTGGTTTATAAGGGGTAATATTTTATAAGGGTTATCATTATGCTGTGCAGTTAGCAGCAATCAGTACTTGATTGCTGATTCATGTAATAGATCATCTCACTTTTTGGAAGACAACTACAGAGTTTTGACCAAAGAAAATACATAACAGAACACGTAAGAACTGCATATTATAAAAACGTCTTTAACAAACATAACTTGAGGTTCTGGTTTTTAAAAACAGATGTAGAGCATATTACCAGGAGTGGGTAATGCTCAATTTTTCTTCACTATCCCTGAAAGTTAAGATCCTAAATGTATAAAAAACTGACCACAAAACAATAACACTTTCCAGTGCTTCATGATTACATTTGTTTTTGTTCAAAATTTGAAGTATGAATGTCATTATACTGAATTTAAGGTTATATTTATACAAAAAAAGAAAATATCCTGTACTGTGTGAACAAGTGCTCCAGTGATTCCTACTCCAAAGAGGGGCGAAAGGCAATATTTGCTTTTATGCTGTCAGGAAACTCAGAAAGGCAGGAAGTGACATCACAAACAGCAGGATTCTTGTAGTACTCTGGTACAGCACAGTGAGGGCAGAGCAGACTGGAACATTTCCTACAATGAAACACACAATGAATCATCAGTCACTGCCTGTTGTCATTATCTTCTCTTCCTCCTATTTATAACTGTACAGCTCATGTTATTTTACATAGCTTTATAGTACAGTGTCCAACAGAGTCACAGCAGAACACACAATAGCACACTTAGCAATACAGGTATAGTAGCAGGTGAATACTCTGCATACTAACTGTAGACATAAGTGGGAAAAAGGTCATATGACAACAAAAGAATCAAATGTTTGACAGTAAACAAAGAAGATCGGAAAAGGTTAAAGGTCCAACTCTCTGCCCAAACATCCCCGTACTCTTTAACTTACAATTTAAAATAACATGTGATTCCAGATTCACACCAGTCCACATGTTTTACTCATACAGACATGCACTTGCAATAGTGGCAGGTTCACTCACTGGGGTGTAGGGACATGCTGTTCTCCAGGGACTTCTCGCCCTGGGTCACGCGGCAGGTGTAGGTGTATGCTTTTTCATCAGACGTGCCGGGCAGGCGAGCATAAACCAGGCGACACAACGTGGGGTGCACCAGCGTGACATTGGCCCTCCTCTTTAGCTCTGGCACAGGCTGGGCACCAGGCCGGGTGCTGCCAACCAGCCTGCTGTCCTGCTTGTACTCGCAGTATGGCCCAGGTGTCTTGTAGGTGGGCGGAAACTCACAGTCCACCCTGAGGTTGCGCTCTATGTAGGTGAGGCAGGGGAACATCTGCGGCCCCCGGGGTGTAACCGCTTTCACCACCATCGCTGAGACTGGCAAACGAAGGCAAATCCATTTAAGACCATTCAACAGCCAACGCCTCTTCCTCAGCAACAGTCCCCTCTGCTGTGCACATTTAAGTCAAACGCTAAATGTTCATTAACCTCTGCCTTATGAGCAGCATAAACCATTAAGAAAATGGTATCAAAACTGTGCATCACAGTCACATCATTATATGAATATCTGGTTTTAATTATTTTAGTTTTAAGACATCGTTACGTAGTGTGGAACGAACCTTACCTAATAAAAGAGCAATAACAGCAAAAATGTGGGACTCCATGTTTGTTGTCGTTCGACCTCGCGTTCTGGGAGGGTCAGCAGACACAGATTTTTGAGGAATTTGGTGAAACAGACAACATAAAAATAAAGTAGAAAAAGCTACGTGTTCTTTCGTCTATTTTTATATCAAGGAGCATTTAAACCTCTTTGAACCATACCACATTCTTAATTTATTGAGAAATTGTTTAAAAAATGTAAAATTACAAGGCAACGAACACAAATTTATGTAAATTTTACCGGTCTTCCTTCTGACAAATATATGTACGGATGACACAGTTATAATCTATATTAATTATATGATTATACTGTAACGTCGGTGCCGCGACCAATGGTCAGCAGCCGGGAAGGGCGATTATGCACCTTCCCGGCAACCCCTGTAATTTAGTTACCTTCCACCCTGAGTGTATTTGGTCGTATGCGTGTAGACCCTTTGCCCCAAATGGCTGGGGTGGGAGATTGTTCCCTTTTTGCAATCTGCTCCAAATGTCTTTGTCAGGACACGTTTAATAAAATGTTTTGGCAATCGCAGTTCCGCGTCCGAGTCATGGCTAGCCATCACCGTTTCAATACATTTCTATTCTCTGTAAACGGGATCATATTGCTGTGAGTATTATACTTATCCGAATCCCAGTCTTGGATTAAATGAGACCTGCACAACATGCATTTGCTTACTGAATAAATGAAAAGATACATAATCGTGAAAAAACGACCACCCGTATCCTACATGCATCTGTGTTTAGAAAACGATCGCTGCACGGTGCGATGCATAACAGTGAGTGGTGCAGCCTGTTAACAGAACATCCTTCTGAAAGGTGCCACAAATACCATCTTAACATCAGAATACAAACATGCAACGAATATGTACCAGTTATGCTTCCGTGCAAGATAAATACTTACACGTCCGCCAAAACCGTTACACGAAGAAAGGATACATTTTTACCTGTCAAGGATTATCGCCCTTTCAGGGATCGGCTCTGTGATTTCTGACACCGCCTGCTGCTCGCGCAATTCGGGACAGTAAAATCACACACAGGGATTTCTCCGGAAGCGGACTGATTTCATCCTGTGGCGATGCTGTGTTGTTTCTTTTTTCTTTCTTGTTTCTTTTCTCGAGCCGGGAAAAGATTCACATCGTATTGTGCCAATCATTACAAAATGGGATTTTGCACCCCTATACATAAAGCCATTTAGAACAGTCCACTACAGCTCTCAGAGCTCTCAAGTGTCCACTGGCTTCCGGGTCAATTTTGGATTGGTTTTAAAATTTTGATGTTTGTTTTTAAGTTACTTCATGGCTTGGAACTGTTCTACATATTGTAGCGGCGGTGGCTAGCCATAACACAGACGTGGAAGTGCTATTGCCAAACTCTTTATTTAACATGTGCTGACAAGGCCATTTGGGGCAGATTGCAAAGCAAAACAATCACCCACCCCAGCTATTTGGGGCAAAGGATCTACACTCATACGACCAAACACATTCAGAGTGGAACGTAACTAAATTACAGGGGTTGCCGGGAAGGTGCATAATCGCCCTTCCCGGCTGCCGACCATTAAACGCAGTACCGACGTTACAATATCAGAGCTTTTACATTCTCACACACCCTCCAGGACACTTCCATCATCTGACCAGATCCGTTCCTAGGTCTAGACTAAAGCTCAGTGTGCTTTTGCACCAGAACTGTGGGACAGTTTAATCCTGCACATGAGGACAGCCTTAAAGTCCAATTTTTTACACTAACATTTACTTCTGATTCCATCCATTCTCAATACCACTTATCCAATTTAGGGTCACAGGTAGCCTGGAGCCCATCCCAGGAAGCTCAGAGCAGGGGACACCCTGGGGGTACCAGCCCACCACAGGGTACACATCAACCAGCCTAACCTGCATGTCATTGGACTGCAGGAGGAAACCAGACAACACAGAGAAAACCCACCAAGCATGGGCAGAATGTGCGAGGTCCACACACACACACACACACACACACACACACACACACACACACACACACACAAACACAAACACACACAAACACAAACAACAGGAATTGAGCCCCGGGCTCAGAGGTGTGAGGCCACAGTGCTAACCACCAAGCCACCATGCCATTTACTTACTTCTGGTTGATACATTTTATTTCATTTCACTTTGTTTTATGTTTTTTTCCCCTTATTTTATTTGTCTTAATTTTATTTTATTTATCTTAATTTTTTATGTCCACAAGATGTCATTATTTTCTTTTGTTTCCATGTGCTTCCTAACTCTGTTCTCCACTTGTTAATATCATCTCAGCTGTCATGTTTCCTCCCTAGTCTCTTTATATACCCCTCCCTTTGCCTCAGTCCTTTGCCAGTTGTTGTGGAGTGTAATGTTAGTGTATGTTTGATCATGGCTGGTCCCATTGTATTCCAACTTCTTTTCCCTGTATTCTCTGTTTTATGTATTAAAACCTTCTGTACAATAGACCCAGCCTTCGCCTCCGTTCTTACACGCTCCAAAGCGTTACACATACAAGCTCAGCATGCATTTTAAAATGCATGTACTGTGTACAGACTACAGTATATTGTATATATTGTATATACACACAGCACATAAGGCGAGCAGCAGCTGATACGGACGACTCTCCCACGTAAACTGTGAGGACTGTAATGCGTACTAGTTTAGATCGGTGCTAAGTGAAACCAACAGCAGCACAATTCTGATAATGATGGGCCTGATTGCTGCCACTTTTGGTAGGTCCTGACCACTGCAGACCTGAAACGTCCCACAAGACCTACAGTTTTGTAGTTGCTCTGACCCAGTCATGTATCCATCACAATTTGGCCTTTGTCAATAAAAAGTTGCTCAAATCCTTACGCTTGCACATTTTTTCTGCTTCCAACATATCAGCTTCAGGGACAAAATGTTCACTTGATGCCTAATATATCCCACCCACTTCCATGTGCCATTGCAACAAGGCAACCAATGTATGTATGTGTGTGTGTGTGTGTGTGTGAGTGAATTGAAATCCACCTAGTTAAAGCTGGTTGTTTTTCAGTCATTTAGTCATGTCCAACTCTTTGTGACCGCATGGACCACAGTACGACAGGCCTTCCTGTTCTCCACTATCTACCAGAGTTTACTCAAACTCATGTCCAAGGGGTCGATGATGCTGTCCAACCATCTTATCCTCTGCTGTCCCCTTCTCCTTCAATCTTTCCCAGTACTAGTATCAGGGTCTTTTCTCGCATTAGCTGGCCAAAATATTTCAACTTGAGCTTCAATATCTGTCCTTCCAATAAACATTCAAGGTTAATTACCTTTAAAACTAATTAATTTAAGCTCTTTACAATCCAAAAGCAACCTTTAAAATCTTCACCAGCACCACAATTTAAAAACAAATTCTTCAAAGCTGGTAATTCAATGCGTGTCTAAACGTTAAAGTAGTTTACATAAGTATGACCTGTTATATAATTTTATTGCTACAGTTCAACCATTTATCGTTTAACATTTTCATAACAGTGAATTAACATGCTCACATTATCGTTGCAGGCCTGTTTAGTTTCCGACGTCTCCGGTAGGCGAATCGCGTAACCTCCCGCTGCTACTGGCTTGATTCACTGCGGAGCGTCTTCGCCTGAACATGAGTTAAACTGAGGACCCCAGACCGTCACCAGTAGGACAGGACGCTCGTCAGTTCTTTTCTCCCGTAGATTAAACAGAAATTTTGTCACAATGCTTACACAATGTTAAAAAAATATCAAACATAGTTCGGTGAGAACAACTAATAATTCCTGAGGATCACGTCGAGTAACACGTACTCTCACTCTCAGCCCTCTCCTCAGCTCTCCCGCCAAGCTCCAACTGTCACTTTTTAACCGAAAAAAAGTACCCAGTTTCACGAGCGCATCTCTTTCAAATACGCTCAAAAAATAACTGACAGTTAACTGCCTCAAATTTTAGGCAACAGCAGCGACCCAGCCTGGGCTGCATGAGAATAATATTTGATTAAACATGTTAGCCATACAGAAAATTTTAATAAAGACCACTTGTCATTTTATTAAATGTGGAGAAGAAGACTTGAACGATCGGGCTGTACTTTAGCTCAGTCGAACGAACATATGACCGATAAGGTAGGTCAACAGCCGTAATGTCATTCTTCAATCAATACTGAGGATGAGATATATCGTGGTGAGCAGACAGTTACCCCCGGACAGAGGTAACATCTGAAGCATAACACCAGAGAATAGTTATTTACGCTGCTCACGTCCGTAGATGCGAACCTTCCTCGCTAGCAATGTGGAAAGAAGTTATCCTTGTCTGTTTCGCCTTCTGCACTTGTCAATCTACCCCAACTCCGTAAGTAGACTTAAAATGAAGTCTTACACTCATTACAAAGGCATTAGTTAGAAAGAGTTTTGTGTGCTGTGTGCATATTTAAAAATTTAGTGCAGCTAGCCATGAATGCACCTACTGACGGTTTGTATGTATTTCCTTTCATATAACCTGATTTCAGTCATATTAGCTTGTAGTCATAAAGTCATATACCAGTATAACTACAATGGGTATTACAAATGTATATAAATGATTCAGTTCTGTGGCTATCCCTGATTATTAGCAATGGGGGATATATCTGAGTGTGCCTATTCTAGAGTTTTCTGGGTCACAGTACCAGCCATGATCCAAGGTGGCACTGAGGCCACAGTATGTGCCAGCCTCTTTCACCCCAACGAGACCCTGAGCCTGACCGTTGCTCTGATTGACAAGGGCCACAAGAGGACACTTTTACAGGAGACCGTCCAACAGAATTTCCATAACTGCTTTCAATTCCAGGCAAGTTTTAAATGTTAAATCTAACCCTAAGCAAAGCAGATGAGGATGGAACACCCTGAACTATCCACAAACGCTGCTACATTTGCACTTCTGATCAGAGTAAAGTTTATGAACAAAATCCATTTGGTCAGCAATTTTTTAAAACATTAAACTCCTCCTGGCGTTCTGTTTAGACGTAGTCATGTATTATATTATTGGAATTAATAAAGGACAACTAACAATTATCTATATATGGTATTTACTAGTGCATTATAGTAAATTAGGCTTCTACATATGTGCCACCTTTTTTACATTCTTGATTCTTCTGAAGCATTTTGAATCAAGAAGACTATGGTATTGTTATCATAGACAGTTTTGTTGTGAAGCAGTTTACACCATTGAACTCTGACCTATAACAATACCCATGGAATACACTGTGTTAAATTTGATTATAAAGCCTTATGGAGCATCATAACACACACTGCTGACTTGTTCAACAGGCTCCTGTAGTAGCTGGCGCCTCCATACAAAATCTTGAAGTGGACATTGAAGGGGCAAACTTTCGAATAGCAAAGAGGAAAATGGTGAAATTTACGAATGCCCAGGCCCTGACCTTCATCCGCACTGACAAGCCCATCTACAAACAAGGACAGACAGGTGCCGGTCTTTTCTCACACTGTTCATTACATGTACATATACTGTACTACTTTCATAGTAATGACTGTGATGTTGAACACCTAATGTATCACCTGCTACAGCTATATTAAAATTAATCCCAGTACTAAAACATTTACTAAAACATTTGCATAAACTAGTCTCAGTGTGTTACTGTCATGTTCCCAGAGCTAATTTGACATTTTGTTTTTTTTACCAGTGCACTTCCGCATATTTTCCACAGATGTGAATTTTAATCCTATCAATCAGCAGGTAAGAAAACAAATGCCACAGGACGCTGTTTGTGAACCGCAGGTTCTTTGGAGGAATGTGTGTTGTTATTTTGTAGTGCGGTGTTCAACACTGCCCCACGGTGACACAGCAGACCCAGTCAGGCCCAGATTTCAGATGGAGGACCACCTGTTCACAGGGCTGCTGCAGTTCAGTCAGTTTTGGTGCAGTACATAGGGTGGTGTGAGCCTATATTTACAATGCCAAAGGGGTCACAGCCAAGTCAGACTTTGAACTAGGAGCATACACACACGTGGGAGTTTGAATGTTTGTCCGAGTGGTATCTGACTGGAAATGATGAAAAAGAAGTTAACATACAACATGGGCTAAAATCAAGTCTGGGGGAACCTCCATTAGAAACCTGATTTTACCAGACTTTTGATCTCTGATTGGTTGAGGGACAGAATCAATAAATTAGTCTATTGGACTGAGATCTTCACCCCATCTATTGAGGAGGGGCAGTGGGTAATGAGAATATCTCTCTCTCTCTCTCTCTCTCTCTCTCTCTCCCTCTCTCTTTATTCTCTGCTTCTTTTTTGTAGTATGACCTTGTGGAGTTGATGGTAAGTTGTCTGCACAGTAATACCCCAAGAATATGGAAATAAAACAATTTACCTCCACTGTTTGTTGACATGGAATTGGGGGGGGGCTATCAAACATAAGTTGTCACATCTTACAGGAAATTATACAACATAGTTAAAACACATTACAAAAGCAGCTTTTATTCTATGATAAACAATATATTCACTTTTAACTCAGTGTTGCCAGTTGACTGTTATTAAATCTGTTATTACTTTTTGCATTTGCCATAGATTTACCATTTTACATTGTTTAATGTATGCAGTTGTTTCATAAAGTTGGTGAATTGTATTTATGCATTATGGATCATTTAGACAGGCCGGGACACTAACCATGTACGCTACACTGTGTTGTCCCTCTCCCTCAGTCTCCCATTCGTCACCGAATTGGCCAGTGGCTCAACATCACAAGTGCTAGCAGCATTGTGCAGTTGTCCTTCCCACTGAATTCTAAAGCTCCACCAGGAAGCTACATGCTCGTCGTCTCCACTGGGGGTCAAGAGGTTGTACAGCACTTCAGTGTCAAAGACTATGGTGAGAGTTATACTATGTTGCTGTCACTGACTCCAGTGAACATATTTGTGGTACAGTGGTAGTCTAAGTGTATGCTGGGTCACTTTGCTCTTTGATTTTAATTTTTGCAATGTTACACACACCAAAACAATGCATTCATTAACAGAACTTGTTTCACATTTGCACAATACATATACTCTGCACTATGTCAGCCTGACTGTTTTTGACTTTTAACTAACATACATATTGTATTCTCATTTTCATACACCGTATCTGTCCTCTATTTGTTGTATTTCCTACCTTTCCCTATTTAATGTTTTCTCTCTCTTTCTGTCTGTATCCAAACAGTATTTGCACCACATTAACAAAACAAATTCCTTGCATGTGAAAACATATTTTGCAATAAATCTGATTCTGATTTGACCTGTGGTTCCTTTGCCCTTTCTATTACAGTCTGTCACATTCCTTGATCTTTTATACAAATTTGTCATGTTAAGGTCATGGTCAGAATGGTTTTCATCGATGGAATATACTTGTAAGAAAACAAGTACAGAATGTATCTATTAATCTTAATTTTGTCTGTCATTAGTGTTGCCGAGGTTCAAGGTGAAACTGCACATACCCAACACAGTGTACATCGTTGACCAGATGGTTGATGTTGGAGTATGTGGCCAGTGAGTAAGATATTTCAACGTGATAGATTTCTTTTTTTAAATGCTAGGCCCTGCCCAGTGTTGTACAGGTGAGAAGGGAGACAGAGGTATGGTGGTGTGATTTTGTTTTCTTTTTTCAGGTACACATACGGAAAGCCTGTCTCAGGTAGAGCAGTGCTGAAGGTTTGTAGAGAAAGTTATGGCTATCCAATCCCTGACCGCTCTCCAATTTGCCATGAAGCGTCTACAGAGGTGAGAGGGAATCTTTTGTAAAATTCACAATTTAAGTATCTGTCCTTTTGTAACACAACACTTTAACATCGGTAGCATAAATTTTTTTGCTTATGAATATGGGAATCTAATGAGGTTACAAGTCATCTCTGACTTCTGTCATCTCCTTAACTCTTGACATATATCCCCCCTCCTTGTTTTCTGTCAATCAGTCAACATTTAAAACAATGATCATCTGCCTTCATAGTGTAAATCAAAAACCACAGTTACATTGGACAAATAAATTACCTTTAAATTCATCTGCAATGCATGTACTGACTCCACACAAGAAAACAAAATACAAAATGTTGATTTTACATTAGGTGGCACGGTGGTATGGTGGTTAGCACTGTTGCTGCGTACCTCCCGGCCTGGGGCTCAATTCTCGCCTTGGGTCTATGTACGTGGAGTTTGCATGTTCCCCCTGTGCTTGGTGGGTTTTCTCCGGGTGCTCCGGTTTCCTCCCACAGTCCAAAGACATGCAAGTTAGGTTAATTGGTGTGTTCAAATTGCCTGTAGTGTGTGTGGGTGTGCCCTGTGGTGGGTTGGCGCCCCACCCTGGGTGTCCCCTGCCCTGCACCTTATGTGCTCTGGGATGGGCTCCAGGCTTCCCCGCGACCCTCACTGGGATTAAGCGGTTAAGATAATGGATGGATGATTTTACATTATACTTCTAAAAATTAAGCAGCAATTATAAAGTACCCTGTACAGAAATCAAATCGGAAAATATTGTACATGCATTTAATAATAATTTAACATTTTAATTCATTTGACAAGAAATATTTAGTTTTATTTTTTGGAATGCAACAATATTCTTGTTCCTAGTGTCATACCTAGGATGTTTTTCACTTGTCATCAACCAGGGCTGTTAAAAACATCCTGTCAGTTTTACAGAGCATATCTCCGCCTTCAGGTGAACCAAACCGGCTGTGCCTTCCAGATGTTCAGGATTCCAACTTTGCCATCTAATGATACAGGAAACCTTCAGTTTCAGCTGCATTTTACAGCTACAATACAGGAAGCTGCTACAGGTAAAGGGTTATCAATGGTCTGCTGGGCGGCTGGGAAGCAGAATGTTGTGCATCAAATACCTGAAATATTATCATACTGTTAGTGTACATACTGAATCTAAATCCAGTTTTTAAAATTGCTTTCACAGGGATTATCTTAAACGAGTCGACGTCTGTACACCTGCATGAAAATGCTGGAAAACTGATTTTGGTTGACACACCTTTAATTTTTCACCCAAACTCTACACTGAAGGTCAAGGTGAGTGTGAAAGGTCAGGCTCACGTGTGAATGTAGCGGGTGCGACCCTGCTACAAACCCACACAGCCACAGCCCGTCGGTTATCTGACAAAAGGATGAGTCTGCTGAAGTAAAGACCCAAGTCCTTCTGCAAGTTAAATTCTGTATCACAGAATGGCAACAGCAGTAGGACCAGTCAGCAGCCTGAAAAATTAAAATTTTCGTTGCAGAAATTGCCATCACTATTAGTTGAAAACCCTGTAGACATCAGCATATAAATTGTGAGATGACTTTACAGGGCAGGGGTTCTAGAGTGCTTTTTCATCTCATCTCTCTGGGACATCTGTAACAGTAATGATTTCTTATCTAAATATTGCTGAATGGTTCGGAGTGACGTTGGACATTTTATTGTTACTCTTTATTTTTGGGAGAGGGTGGTCATTGCAACCAAAAAAAAAAGTTTTTTTGCCAATAATTTTATCCATATTCTCCATATTAACCATAAAAATAACGTCACTGAAATTAAAAGTCTATTGAATATTTCTAACCTGACAAAATAATGACTCTTTTGTGGCACCCCCACCTTCTACTGCCACCTTCTGCATCCAAGCCATTTCTCAACAAAATTAAGTACTACAATTCTGACTTGTTCTTTTTCTCAGATAAAATCAGTGGATCATAAAGACATGCCCATTGCCAATGTAACTGTCTTTCTGGAGGAAAGGAACACCAATATATTGAATTCCACTACTGATAAAAATGGAATAGTTTTGTTCAGTGTTAACACAAATGATTGGGATCGTTCACAATATATACATGTAAGTTTTAAGTTTTTTTTCCAGATACTCGACTTCACTTATATAAATCCCATTTTTAAATACACTCCCGTTTCATTTTATTGCCTCATTCTGCTTGTTGATGTGAAACATCTTGAAATCTGCTGTTCTTACCAGGCATACATTCGTGTTGGAGATAAATACCCAGGTATTAGACAGATCCACTTCAATCAGCTTGGCACATATTTTCATCAGTGGGCCACCAGTGAACCACAATCCACTGAAGCTCCACCACCCAAGAACTCTCTATTTATTCAGTCCGAAAAGAGCTTCTTACCATGCGGGTCAGAGAAGCAGCTCCAGGTCAAGTACGTCATCACGGGGGAGACTTCTGGAGCTGCCTCTGTGGACCTATTTTATCTGGTTCGTTTGCAAAAATTTATGTTCCTCTACACATTGCTTGCACCTCTGTCAGTAACATCAGGATGGATGGATTTTCGTATTGCTACTGACAATACTGTCAGGGTTGTCATTATCTTCTTGGTAACTTCCCTAAAAAAGCATTTTTCTTAAATGGACACTCACTTTCAGAAGATAGTCACGCAAAAGTTCCTAATTAAAAAAATTTTATATAATAATGTATGAAAATGCAGTCAGGCAAAAACCCATCAGGAGTGAATACTTTTCTAGATTTTAATTTAATTTCTGTTCTGTACATAATATGTGCTTTCCTGTGCTTCAGGTGTTGTCCAAACAAGCCATTGTCCGACATGGCCGCATCACCGTGCCATTGCAGGAAGGCCATGGTGAGTTTATGCCAGCGAGATGATGCAGACAGTACCTCCTGTAGGATGGGTCATGTAACTCTTCTCTTTGTCTTAGTGACAAAGGGGTGGATGTCTGTCCCACTGAACGTGACCCAGGACCTCAGCCCTGCAGTTCAGCTGCTTGTGTACACTATACTTCCCAGCAAGACTGTCATGGCTACCAGTATGAAGTTTTCCACAGAGCTGTGCTTTAGGAACAAAGTAAGTTCACTGTATGAGCCAGTCAGACCATGCTGTTAGTTAGTGGTTGAAGGTTCAAACTGACCTGGTGGCAATGTGGTTCAATGGGTAGAACATCAAGCTGGGATGTGGAAGTCTCCCAGTTTGAATCGAGCTAGACATTTAAGCCCTAGCACCCCAGGCACTGCATGTGGCTGCCCACTACTTCCCTCTAGCAAGATGGGTTACATCCAGAGAACCAATATCACTGTAACATGTATGTGAATTGTTGTACATTGTTTTGGGTAAAAGCATCTGCTAAATGAATAAATGTAGCTATGGCCATGCTCATGCCTGTTCAGTGTTGGGTGTGAATGTGGCTTGTTTGTGTTTACAGGTTTCCATGCAGTTCTCACTCTCTCAGGCTGTTCCTGGGGAGGCAGTGGAGCTGAAGGTCAATGCCCTGCCTGGTTCTTTGTGCGGTGTCACTGTGGTGGACCAAAGCGTTCTGGTGCTGGATATGGACAAGCGGCTAACTGCAGAGGATGTATGGAGCTCATGTTGGACATTGGACAGCTTGCTGTCTCTGTTGATGGGTCACTAGAAAGCCAATGGGTGGAGACCTTATGCCAGTCATCACTGACATCAGACATGTAAAGCTTCCTGTTTCCATTGGAAACTCACTAGAAAGCCAATGGGTGGAGACCTGAAATTTACAAGCCTCTTCTTTAGGTTTATATCAGTAGAATTGATGATGATATTAAAATTATTACGGGTTTTGAGTTAAATGGGTCACATATATAAAACATACATGTGTTTAAAACAATAGGTCCTGAACACTCAATATGAGTGAACTGACATTTGAGGGGGGGAACTGGAGAAATTAGACTTCATATTCATGACAATGTTTTTATTTTGACTGAAGATGGTTCTTGTGTTTCAGATGTTCATGTTGCTGCCTAAGACAAATAGAATACCGTACTTTTTGGATGAGACCTCGGAATGTGTTACAGTACGAACAAAACGCTCTGAAGAAGACGAATACAGTAGATCTCTAGAACATGCTTTTAAACATTTCGGGGTAGGAAATTTAGCATTATAGCTTTGCAATTACTAAGATTACTTAATTATACAAGTTTTATAAAAATGTCACCTATTTTCGAAAGTAATGTGTGTGTGTGTGTGTGTGTGTGTAGTCCATGTTTACTGTGTAGTGTTTTTTTTTTCCTTTATATTGAAGTTGAGTTTATGCTCCCTGTCTGGATGGCATGTTTAAGGTTAAGGAGAAAAGTGTAATGTCATTTTAGGTAGAAGGGTATACACCACATATGTTATATTGCAGAGTTGTTATTTTCAGTTATTTTCCTATAAGCTGGACAACACTTTTTCTGTTCTTTGTTGTTTTAGAACCTGGGATTGCACATTATCACCAATTTCCCAGATCCACCCCCTCGCTGCGTGGTATTTAGGGGAGTACAATATCTTTATTCAGACCACTACTATGAATATGACAGGGCAGAATCACGTACAGTTTATGCAGGGCTGAGTGAGCCACGGACCTTCTTTCCAGAGACATGGGTGTGGGACCTTGTGGAGGTGGGGTAAGTGTACATGTACGACTGACTGATGTATGTCAGTGTGTGTGACATTGCTTGTGAACATATGTGTGTGTGCGTGTGTGCGTGTGTGTGTGTGTGTGTGTGTGCTTGCTGTCTTCAGGGACTCTGGCTCTGCCCTGGTTCCTCTCATGGTCCCTGATACTATCACCACCTGGGAGACAGAGACCTTGTGTTTGTCACCTGGCGGACTGGGTCTGGCCGCTCCCACGGAGCTCACTGTGTTCCAACCCTTCTTCCTGGAGCTCACACTGCCATACTCCATCATCCGTGGGGAGCGCTTTGAGCTCAAAGCAACAGTCTTCAACTACGAGCCCAAGTGCATTATGGTATGTTGAACACGTTCTGGATAAATAGGTCTTAACTATGGCATGAATTCAGTGTACTGGACACCTGAGGGCTAACCATTTAGCCTACTTTATTGAAGAGTTACTCATTTTTTATGAAAATCTAAGGGAAGGGGTGGGGTGAAGTGTAATTATTTAACAACACATGATAATCAGTTTGAAGATATCTACCAGAATCAACAGACAGAAGTTTTTTTAAGTTTTTAAGTCAACAGAAGTTAGCTGTCAGATGAAGAGCATTTCTTCAAACTTCTGATGGTCTGTACCTTCCGCCAGCTCTTGAGAAGGACAGCAGAATGAAAATGCACGCTACAGGACCCAGCAGGTGTTTGCTCCACTTACAACACCGAAGGACGTGTCATTGTTGTCACTGAGCATATGCCATTTATTATTTTTCTCTATTGTTCAGGTGACGGTGACTGTGGCCCCTTCAGCTGGTTACACCCTGGAGCCTGTGGGAGGTGAACAGTACTCCTCCTGTGTGTGCCAGTGGAAGACCTTCCGCTGGACTCTGGTGGCCTCTGTGTTTGGTGGGTGTCAGTGACTCGTGAGGCTACAGAGGAAAGCTCTGCACTGCTTTTGTGTGATCGTCTGTGGAAGTTTCCAGATGGCTTTTTTCAGTCCAAAAATTAAAATATTCATCTTCTTTCCTTACATTTTACATTACATTTTATTTATTTAGCAGACGCCTTTGTCCAAAGTGACTTACAAGGATAATAACACACGTGCATGTCACAAACGAGGTCAATCAGTATTAGAGAATCTACTAACAATAAGTGCTGTCCTAATATCACAGTACACCCGATTAAATCTGGCAATTGTCACACAAGTAGAACATAAGCAACACAAAATTACAACTCCTTCTCTAAATTTATACTGCAATTGATGTAATATTGTATGATCAACAGCATTTGCAGCATACCTGTCCTTATGACACCACAGGTTTTGATGGCCAGTGGTGGGGTTGTTATGAACTTTTATATATTTGGATTTTTTCGTTTTCTGTTGAGTGTCATACCACCCTCACCTATCTTCTCAAGCTGCCTGACTGCATTCAGCCAATGGTGTGATTGTTGCCCAAAACGATGGCACAAACATAGAACTAAAAACTTGCTCCGCCTTCCTGGCCAGGGGCTGTGAATGTGACCGTGACAGCTGAGGCCACAGAAACACAGACCGTGTGTGACAACGAGGTGGTCAGCGTGCCACAGAAAGGCCGGGTTGACACGGTCACCCGTAGTTTACTGGTGAAGGTGAGAAGGAAAACCTTGCCAGTACCCCTGACACTGACATTGGTATTTTGGTGTTGGTGTTCCACAACCCATCTATCTCTGCCTCTAAATTGTCATTTGTCAAGTGGAACGCTTTTTAGTGTCAAACTGACAGCAACTCGGATTTTGTCTTCCTCATTTCCAGGCTGAAGGAACAGAAAAGACGCTCACCCACAGCTGGTTGTTGTGTCCAAACGGTATGTCTGTGCCAGTGGGTGTTCTGACTTCTTCTGTTGCTGTTATAAAAATAATTTGACAGAAAATATAAATAGTGGCTATACTGTGCTCAATAACCTCCCCATCGTGTATACTCACTTAAACATCACATAATGCAAATCTGTAACCCTCCTTTATGTTGTTAGAAATATGTATCTTTTTTTTTTTTTTTTTGCACATATGTGGCTTAGTTATTTTAACTGCTGACTCTCTAATAGAGGTGAAAATTTTTCAGTAACCACCTTTAGGACACGGTAACAATACTTCCCCAGCACCGGCAGTGTTATCTGTGTGTCTGGGTGACAGGCTGGGTGAGGGGGCAGTGAAATGTGGCGGAGCACTACCCTCCCATTTGTACACAGGTACGAAACGTAGGGAGGAGGTGCTGCTGCAACTCCCTGACAACGTGGTGGAGGGCTCCGCCCGGGGCTTCGTCTCTGTGCTCGGTAAATACACACCCATTGGCTCTCTTGAAGACACCTGATGCAGGGAAACTCACATTGAGGGATGGAGACTCAAATACGGTGAAAGCCCAAAAAGAGTGTAGATTATTGTGCTGAAACATGTCTTATCATATGTATATGTTTGACATGCTTAATCATTATAACCATCAGTATTTTATGTATATGTGTGATATCTGTTAATTTTTAGTGTTTAATTCTTTAGTCTCTGTTGGTCTGCTAAGTGCTGTACACACACTGGTGGCTCAATGGTAGAGTATCAGGCCATGATAGGGAAGTCTCCTGTTTAAATCCCAGCCCAGCTGCCAGGTGCATCCTTGAGCAAGACATTCAATGCTAGCTTCCTGAATGCTCTGTGTGGCTGCCCACTGCTTCCCCCTACGGAGATGGATTAAATGCAGACAACAAATTTTGTAGTGACATGTGTGTGTAGCATGTATATGTACGCAATGACAATGAAAGCTGATTATTATTATGTATTGTACCTCGTGTGTCTAATGGACACCCTTCATATGGCTAAATATGGTGAGTCCAAAAAGTTAAGGGTCCACCACTTTGCAGGGGATATCCTGGGCCGATCCCTGCAAAACCTGGAAGGCATGCTGGACATGCCAGATGGCTGTGGAGAGCAAAACATGGCCCTGCTAGCCTCAAACATCTACATCCTGCATTACTTGAGCGCCACGGAGCAGCTGAACCCTGACCTACTCCAGAAGGTCACTTACTTCCTGAAGACTGGTGAGTCAGGCCACCAGCTCTCACACTCAGTCTTGAACCTGTAACTGGTGTAGGCTAAGGTATCTGGGTAGATTAAGTTTCTACTCAACGTATTTAAAATTAGTGTCATAATCTGCCTGACAGGTATCAGACTTTTCCAGTAGAACAGTGATTTTGGTTCACCCATATTAGAAGTAAAAATGTTGATGTTGTCAGAGAGATAAGGGATTGTATGTACATCCACTATATTGCCATAGGGTATGGCCTTTTGGAAAATACTACAGACTGATAAAGACCCAGGACTTGCAGGTTGCAAGTCCTAGGAAGAAAAATTTGTACAAAGAACATAGGATTTGAAAAAGAGAAAAGGAAAGAGAGAGGTAAATCAGTGCAGAAGTAAGGTTTTCAGACATGCTTAATCTGATGTCTTTGTGTTCCAATAGGTTACCAGAGGCAGACAAGGTACCTGCATGTAAATGGAGCTTTCAGCACTTTTGGCTACGGAACAGATGTCAACACCTGGTGAGCATAGCTGTTATATTGAAGATGATTCCCAGTCATCCAGGTGGAACTGTCTGGAAGTTAAATCATGTCATGTTGTAGGAAGAAGCTACTTGGATGAGTAGTGAAACATTCCTATCAGGAAGAAACAAATCCAGTTGACACAATTCAACTTCCAGACATGGCCTTTATAATTATCTTCTGTGCCTGTTCTCTTCCTGTGGGACGTATGCCACTCTGACTCAATACCAACATGTCCAGGCTGACGGCATTTGTGATGAGGGCACTGGGCGCTGCCCGTCAGTTTGTGTTCGTTGACCAGAGTGTGATTGACAACGCTAGGAAGTGGTTACAAAAGCAGCAAAGGAAAGATGGCTGTTATAAAACAGTGGGGAAGCTGTTTAACAACAGAATGAAGGTATGAAAGAAAAATACAGACCATTGTTATGAACTGTTGTCAAAAAACTGTAAGAATAACATTTTTTCTGTTTCACTACAGTTCTATTACTAGTCCTTTATTAACATAAGTTATTTGATTGAGTTATAAGAGTTCATTAATTTTTTCATTTCTAATTTCTGAGGGCCCCAAACCATACTGCAGTACTGAGAATGGTCTAGAACATTGATTCTTTGGCTATGGGTTGTGACCCAAATTTGGTTATGGGTCTGCTTGTGATGGGTCAGCAAAGTAATTTGTAAATAGAATAGAAAACAGAAATTGATATTTTATTGGATCCCAAAATGGTAACAATATTTTCATTTGAATTATTGCCTTAAAATGTTTAAGAACTCCTGGTCTAGAAAATTTAATATTTATAGAAAAAAACTGAATATCCGTTACATAGCAAATCTTGTGCTAGTTTTGAGTTCCTAACAGTATATGTACATTTCATACATATAAGTTTTAATTTTTATTGAAATACAGATATCAATTTCAGTTAATCAATTTTCACATATTATGGCATTTTTTCATGGATTTTTTCAGTTCCATTACTATGTTTGAAGCATTATGTATAAGAATAATTTAATTTATACTTCAGACACATGTCTGTTATGCTTGGCTTGTTTTCCAGGGTGGCGTAACAGATGATGTGACCATGACTGCCTACATCACAGCTTCAATGCTGGAGCTGAACATCAGTGCATCTGTAAGTATACCACTGGTAATGGCCAAGGTCTCAAGCCTGTAACATGATGACACTTCACTACGGCACATTGGCTCTCAGGAAGAAGTCACACCAGATATCCCCCACTAGGACCCTGTTCTAGTCAAGAGCCTAACATGCCTGAGGAAGGCCAGCAGTAACCTGACGAACATTTATGCCACTGCTCTGATGGCCTACACCTTCAGCCTGGCCCAGGAAGAGGACACTCAGGCTCTGCTAATGAACCACCTTCACTCTGTTGCCAACAGTGATGGTAAAGTCTGTTTTTCAGGGTCCTACTTTCCAGTATATCAATGCAAATTTAACAACACAGGACACCCTCAGGTCTGATGGGCCACGATCGCGTATTTGGAATACGTTTTCAAATATGACCAATCTATCAGACAAGAACTTAATTTATTAATTTTCAATGTCATAAATGTTGTGGATATTAATTCTGTGTGGCTCCCTTAGGAGGGGCCGTTGAACATGTTGGAAGCAAATATCACATATCTTGAATCACTCATAAATTTAATAATTGCAAAATTACACCATGGCTTTGGCAAATACTACATTCTTATTGGCCTAGAGATGTCATGTTTTGAACATTTAAAAAATGCTAATTAAAATACAAGTTAGATATGTACTGTACCATTACACTGCCAGCAGGGCATTCGGTTTGTTTACATCAGCTGCGTGTGTTGTGGGAAGATACATTACATCCAGCTAGCCGAGCAATAAGTTTCAACTATATTTTATATTTATGGTACCTTGGGCATACTCGTATATGTGATCGGACGTCACATGACCCATGTTTATATTTAACAATGCCAAATTCATGTATTTGCTTCAAGCACCTTGGACAAACCCTAAGATCAGTCCATTCTGAAGGTCTTTTGATGTTGCTAAAGCTATTCAATATTTCAGGTTATTCTCTGTGGTACACAAACACTGGAGATACAGGACAGTTATGGTCCTTGTGTCAGTGTGAGGTGTGTGTGTGTGTGTGTGTGTGTGTGTGTGTGTATGAGACAGTGCAGTGTGCTCCTTGTTCCACAGATAGTTTGCTGTACTGGTCCCCTCCAAGCTCGGACAAGTTCTCCTCTCTGTCCGTGGAGACGACTGCCTACGTGCTGCTGGCTGTCCTCACCCAGTCCTCACTGTCCACCGCCGACCTGGGCTACGCTGGCCACATCGCGGGATGGCTAGTGAGGCAGCAGAACCCCCAAGGAGGCTTTTCCTCCACACAGGTATGGACAGAGGGCACTGCTCTGCCTGTCTCTACTTGGGGAATGTTTGTGGTTACCCATAGGCCGTCTATCTCTGTGTGCATTTTGTTGTAGGACACTGTGGTAGCACTTCAGGCATTATCACACTACGCTACCCTGACCTACAACCCCAGTGGCTCCAGCACAGTCAAGGTTGGATCCACCAGTGGAAACCAGCATATTTTCAAAGTGGAACAGGGAAACAAGTTAGTTTACCAGGAGGAGGCGCTGCAAGGAATCCCTGGACGATATTTTGTGGAAGTGGAGGGCACTGGCTGTGCCTATGTGCAGGTCAGGTCATTAAGTTTTCCATTTTTTTTTTGTCCAAATGTAAAGATAAGGACAAAACTACATCAAAGATGCATATTTCACAATATAGAATAATACGTAGTTTAACATGCCACAGAATGGTGTGAAAAACGTCATGGTTTTTAGTGAAAAGTACGGTGTAGATTGGTGTACATGTCTACTGATATTTTCTTAACCTTAACGTAGGTGGCACTGCATTTTAACATCCCTCCTCCGGCCGACGCCTCTGTCTTCAAGGTTGCGGCCAGGACAGAACACAACTGCAGCGATAGCCTAACTGAGAGGCATTTCCTGTTTACCTCAGATTTTGAGTAAGACTGCTTGAGTAACACTGAAGTTGCTGAATGTAATGTAACACACAAAACTCACAAACTTCACATTTTAACAAACCCGATACACCTACAGAAGTGGAGTTAAAGTTATCTAGATCAAGTAAATCGTGTGTCCATAAAAAGTGTCTGACTATGGACAGCCAGTTAGTACCCTGGGGAAAAAAATATCTATGTGGATCTCAGGAATAGTGAGCTTTACTAAGTTTGACCTGCCTCACCTTCCTAGATACAATGGCCCCAGAAACTCAACAAACATGGTCATAGTGGTTGTAACAATGCTTTCTGGGTTTGTCCTTGAAGAATCGCTGGAAGAGGTGAGTTATCAACAGCAGAATGCTGGTACAAGTGTAGTCCTTAACCAAGAATAATAAAGCAAAGTGAATCCTTTAAAGAAACAAGGAAGACTCTAATAGACCATGAAGCCTTGAAGAGCCTTGAAGACTGGAGTTCTCTGTGTTTATTTTAGGAAATTTATTTATCCATATTTACATTTAACCTTCAAAGCACTTGCTATAGCTTAGAAGATTGTTCAAAGATTTATCCAAAACAATAACCTTAAGTATCATGGTGTCACCTGGGTACCAAACCTATGAATATCAGATGCAGACTTACTGCTCCACGTGACCCCCTGTGACTTGTACTGTAAACATATTGTTGGAATAAGAAGCATTTCTGATGACAAATTACTGGAGAAGGAAACAAAAATACTGCATCTCTCCTTCTTGTGCTGTAGCTGAGGAGCCATTCAAATGCAAGTCATGTTGAAACCAAAAACGACCAAGTAATACTCTACTTTAATGAGGTGAGTGTATTGCCTTCGGAGTACAGTCTCCTGGACTTTTTCAGGGTGGCACACTTCCCCTGTTGACCCATTATACAGCATCAAACACACAAGAATCCGTGTCGCTTGGCACGGCAAGATGACAATGTGCTGAACCAAAGCAAACATAGTACTACTTCAGAACGTCTACATTACATATGGACTTTACACAGTTCTTTGTGGGTTTTTTTAAATAGAGATACTAACATAATGTTTTATTCAATTTTTTTGGACAGCTATCACAGAATAAACTGGAAAAAATCACCTTCAGGCTCAGAGATGAGCTTCAGGTGGAGAACCTGAAACCAGCCTTGGTCAGAGTTTATGACTACTATCAACCAAGTAAGGAAAAAGTCAGCCTGTAACATGGATTATAAAAGTACACATGAGCACATAATGTAAAGCATGGAATTTCAATTTCAATTCATACCTCAGACTCTTTCTGTTCCCTGAGTAATCTGTCTAGTTTAGGTTGTACTTGGCAAAAAAATACCCACTTCTTGTATATATTATAGGTTTAAATAGGTAAGCCATTGATTAAGTATTGTCTTATGTGTATCTCCACAGCCTTAGATGTCCCTGTTTGTTACAGACTAGAATATGCTGTTATATTTCCATCCACCATTAGGATTTATCTGTTTTTGTGGTGTACACTCACTATACATCTTCCACTGTGTCTGTCCTTTACAGGTGACCATACTGTGACTGAATACACAGCAGCTTGTGTCAAAGGTTAGTGTTGCAAATTCACAAATGGATTTTTCATAAATCAGTTGTAAATAATGGAGTTAATTAGGATCTTTTGTGAATGTTTGATAACCGAATCATTTTTAGAACAAAGGTGTTTGAGGAGTTCTCCAAAACAAAAGGGAATTTACCTAAAACCTTCACTTTCACTGGTGTTTTCACTCCACAGACTAAGAAAGGAAAGAGACCAATGAAGATGAAGGTTAACAGTACACGTCCCAGCACATACTATTTTGCACCAGTCCCTGGGCTATGGCATAATGCTAGCTACTCATTTGTACTCATAAAGGGCTCATCTGAGTTGTCTGTATGTCACAAGACAATAAATTAATGTTTCAACCCAGCATGTTTCAAGAAACTCCATATTTGTTTATTTGTGCAATGTCTACTTCTGTGAAAAATCTTACTAAAATATGCAAAACATGGAAACAAGGAATGAAACAATTAACATCAAATCTAAGTAATAACGTAGTACTATAAAAAAGACTGCTTTTCAGCATCGTAGCAGCTTTATCAAACCATATTGCCAATTCTACAGTAACACTGTTTGAATGGATGCTACAAGGGGGAACAAAAGTAAGTTTTTAGGATAGTGGTTTTATTGTCATTTGCGCTGTATACAGTTGGCACAGTAGACAGTGAAATGAAACAATGTTCCACCTGGACACCAGGTGCTACATAAAACAGCACGAAAGGACAACGCGAAACTTCTTATAGAATATACAGGATGCAAAGACAGCAAGCAGTTCTATACATAGTGCAAACAAAAAGAATTAAACACAACAGAAAGTTCTATGTAAAACTTACAGTTTGATGAGCTGTTTACAGTAATTGTAAAGTGCAGTAGTGTGGTGTTGGTGAGTGTGTTTGAGAGAGACCAGTCTCAGTCCTGCCCCTGAGAGTGAGTGTCTGTGAGAGACCAGTCTATCAGTCCTGCCCCTGAGAGTGAATGTCTGTGAGAGACCAGTCTATCAGTCCTGCCCCTGAGAGTGAATGTCTGTGAGAGATCAGTCTATCAGTCCTGCCCCTGAGAGTGAATGTCTGTGAGAGACCAGTCTATCAGTCCCGCCCCTGAGAGTGAGTGTCTGTGAGAGAGATCAGTCTATCAGCCCCACCCCTGAGAGTGGGTGTCTGTGAGAGAGATCAGTCTATCAGTCCCACCACTGAGAGTGAATGTCTGTGAGAGAGATCAGTCTATCAGTCCCGCCACTGAGAGTGAGTGTCTGTGAGAGAGATCAGTCTATCAGTCCCGCCACTGAGAGTGAGTGTCTGTGAGAGAGATCACTTGGCAGCCCCGCCCCTGAGTGAGTGTCTGTGAGAGAGATCAGTCTATCAGCCCCGCCCCTGAGTGAGTGTCTGTGATAGAGATCAGTCTATCAGCCCCGCCCCTGAAAGTTCAGGAGTCTTAACTCGTTTTATATCTTTTACTTGGTGAAAGGCGATTAAATTATGATGATGAAATGTACAACTATGTAAAAAAGTCGAGCTATAGTGATTTTTTGTGTTATACTGCCCCCTACTGTATACCTTGTCCGTTCTACATTTCCTCACAGCAGTTGTTTCCTAATTTGGAATTTAAATTACATAACACCGAAATCGACCTTATTATATAATTTATATTACGTATCTTATATTTCGATAGCATAAACTGTGTACAACATTTATTGTGATGTTACCAAACCTGCACTGTGATTAGCTGAAAATACTTCCAAAATGTAATTTTGTTTTTATAATTGAAAGAATATAAATGTTTAGGTAACCCCATATCTTCGTCTTTTGATAAATTCTCAATTCTTTGTAAATATTATACATACGATTTCACATGAGAAAAAAAGTCTTTCGACTTGTTAGTTTTTTTTAACTATACAGTTCGCGTCTGCTTAAAGCGGAGTATCTACTTTAAATCAGTGTGCGCTGAAAAACTAATGTAGTCATGTACAACTGCATTTTAACTACAGCATATTACGCGTACCATAAAAACCAAGGAAGAAACTGTTGACAGTTTGCATTTTTTAAATTGTACCCAGTACGAAGTACAAATTTCAAACTGTACGGAAACATATCCGACGTACTTCAACTGCGCCTGCGCAGAGACTGGAGTCGTTGAAGCTCCGCGATGACAAAAATAACGACTTTCCTCGCGTGCACCCAGTTCTCGGGTTCTCATTGGTCCAAGGGCATCACAACTGAGGCTCTATAGCCAATAGAAAGCTTTGTTGTGCGCGAGGACACGCAAAGCGAAAAGAATAGATTTCGGCTCCGTGCGTGCTGCGTCACTTCCAGGATGATTGGGGGGCAGGGGGGTGACAGCAGATCAACAATAACAAAATCATAGTGAGCCGGAGATAGGGGTGAGTGTGAATTAAAATAATGCTTTTTTTCCCTTTTCCCCCCCGTCGTGTAAATCTCCGAAGATGTCCGGACTTCTAGATATGCGTGTGGATAAAAGGCACGTTCAGTCAAGTAGCGACAGTTTGCATACTGCTGTGGACAGCGTGTGCACGTTTAGGGTCACTCGGCTAACGTGAAGTGAGCGCAGCGAGTACACACAGTCCGCGGGCTGGTTAGCGCTAGCCGGCTGCCTTTATTCCGTAGCTAGTTAGCCACATGTCCAACGGTAGCAACAGTGCTCACCTTGCAGGTGAGTAGGAGACAGTTGTCCTTCGTTAGCCAAAACGATCGGTATAAGTTCTGCATTGAGTATAAGTGAAATTAAGGCATTGTAATAGTTTCTTGACATGTATTTTGATCACTTCATCAGCCCCCCCCCAGGCTAACGGTTATTGTTGAAACACGAGCTGCCTGTGATATTTACCGGTGCAGTTTATCACGGTCAGGCTGAAGGTGCAGTGAGTTTAATGATTTATCAGAACCGACTTAGAGATGCCACCCGCAGATGATGTTAGAAGGCTGTAAATTGTTATAAATATTGTTGTTAATAAGTTTATTTACGTGAACGGACGCGTGCGCTCCATCGGCTTTTGTTTGTTTTCTTTCATGGCGAAAAGAATCGGTGTCGGTTAACGAATAAGTTTTTTTGCTTAGTGTAAGTATATCCTTTATGATTATCTGACCTTTCGGCCATTTTGTATAAATTTGAAAGAATCTAAACGTTAAACTGGACGTGATCAGGTAATGGGTCGTGTCCACACTAAACTGTGTTTTCCAAATTAAGTGTTAAATAAAACTGTGAAAAATTGACATATATGACTTGTTATATTGTGGGAAAATTCATCACGAAACAACTTTTGCAATTTTTGTATTAAGTTTTTAGTCTAGTTTACTTTTTCTCAGTTCTCCTGGTGAATGAATCGATTTTGACGTTATCTGATTTGTTTTGTTGGTGCAAAACGGTTAGATTTAGACATGATGGTCAGTTATCTTTAATTAAATAATACTATTTTGACCCATATCCTTTAAGTATAAAATGCGTACTTTTCCTTCCGAATATTTTCACTAAGTGACAGCGGGTGATTGTTTGACAGCGTAAGTACGAAACGGTATGAGCGAAATTAAAACTTTGTTTCTTTAGCAGCCAGACGCTAGCGATTATATATTGCCAGAGGACGAGTAATAAATAAATATAATAATGTTTGTAATGAGAAGTACATCCTATAAATAGTAAAATCCTATTGAGCCAGTAAACGGTGTATTGTGATGACATTGTTTACCTACAGGGGTCGCTGTATCCCCCCCCCCCCGGCTGTAGGGCAGCGCTCATAAAGTGATGTCGGTACAGTAATTTTCCCAAGAAAAAGTAATTGGTTCTACAGTGAATTCAGATGTTTTGATACCAGAAACGTTAACAACCTTTGTAAAGTTCATATGTGTGCATTTGATGTAGTGTGTCTTCATGTAGGCTGCTGAAAATTAATTCAAAGCCAGAATGATTTTTAATCATTTGTGTAAATGTTCGCTTTTGTGGATACCGGTGTTTCCTTTATTTGACCTTTTAGTTAATTTACACATGCTTGTTTCATTTTACATAGGAGAAGGTCAAATTGAGGCTGAATTTAAAATATTTTTTAACACAAGTACCTTTTTTAGAATCAATAGGGGTTTGTTAACTACAGCATCTTTAAAGGATTGTAAGGATCAGCAACACAATGGGTAAAAACTGATGTTAAAACACTTCAAATTCAGCTGATCAGTGCACATGGAAACAACATATTCAGCAGCAATTCAGAGTGGAGGTACCGCTTAAGACTTTAAACTGCTCTAAATTCTACTTAAGTGTTTCAGATTGAATATTTTTGGCAAAGTTTAATGCTTTCACGTTCATTACTCACAAAATCTAATTCTTTAATACTTGGCTTTTTTGATTTAATAATTCTCTCACTTTAGACAAAACATGGTCATGTTTTTTTTTTTTTTTTATATAAACCAATTTATTCAAAGGTAGGTATGTTGTTCTGCCTGTGAACAAGCATCCATGGCAAGCATTAGTTTAATACACAGTGCTTGACAAAACAGTGAAACAATATGTTGGCATAGTTACTGTCAGTCTGATGGCCCCTCTTGTGTTGTGGCTCCCTTAAAGCTTAGGTGTCTCCTATGTCTTGCTTGGCTTTACATGATCCTTTGTTTTTAGGTACTCTTTTTTTTTTGAGGTCAAAGACAGGTGAACATGAAAGGTTTTTGGTGTTTTCTAGTGGTCAATGATTAGCTTACACTTGGTCAAACAAAAAAATTAGTCTGAACAAACATTGCAGTAGTTGCAATAAAAAGAAAGGCAGCCAACAAGTTCCAGTAAGTAGGACAAGCGTGCTAGCCAAGGAGCTAAAGATGACAAAACAACATGAAGACACTTCACCTGCACTGACCAAATAAAGGCAGCATCACTGAGAAGAAAAGATCTAATTGCTGTTCACAGGGGGATTTGTCAGAAATCAGAGCGTACTTTCAGTAAGCGCGCGCATTCGATATGAGTGGCTGGCTAGCGTCTGCCGTTTGGTCTCGGGTGAGAGGTGAAAGCAGAGACACTGGGCCGGACATCAGAGGCTCCCAGGCGCTGACACCTGTTTCCATGGGACTTCACAGGGGACCATGACAGGTGGCTGTCCTCGAAGGCCTCCAGCTGGCTCGAGCCGCTCTGTCACAAGCCCGGTTTTGCTGAACAGGCTGAGAAGTGACGTAGGTTGAGCTTGGTAGTCAGGTGAAACCAATAGGCTTTATTGTCAATAATTTAATTTTTTCCTTTTTAAAATGAATCTCTTTGGAAGATAATGTGTGCAGCAGTCAGTGGGTTAAAAAAGCCCAGTGTGGGTTAAGAAAGCCCTTGCTGCTGGGACAGGTGTCTTCAGAGGTAACAACTGAGAGCCCAGGAACCTCCAAGTCTTTCTGCAGCTGCCCTCTCTAATAGGGTATGACACCACCATGTGCTGTTTCGTGTAGATATGGAGAAGTATATGGCAGTGGGCAGTGGGATGGTGGGATAGGCAGTGACCACAGGAGAAGTGCAAACAGGTGAAACTGCGGGTCAGGCATTAGGACAGGTGTTCATTAGGACAGGTGCCCATTAATACTTGGTAAATTAACTACAGTTATGGTCAATATGGCATAAGGTTTAATTTCAATTTACAGCAGGTAGTGCGCACAACTTGTGACATGCGATCCGTTTTATGATTATGATGTTAATTTGTGCTATGTTGTAGCTGAAAGTCTGTCGTGTTAGCAGGTGTTTTGTGTGTCTTTCAGTTGATAATTTAAAGGTCCTCCCTGACCCGTTTTAGGAATTCAGCTCCGGGACCGCTCCAGTTTAACGAAAGTAGTTGACCTCAGGGGACCCACGGCTATCTCGTCCTCGTTGAGGCCGGGCAGGCTGCAACGGTGGGCTCGGCGGAGGAGGTCGCCACTCTGCTCGCAGGTGAGATGAACCGGAACACGCTCATAAGCAGGCCGACGGAGCGGTTCTGAGTCTGACCGGGGAAAGTGGGCCGGAGTGGGTCCGATTTCCATTTTGTTTACAGCAAGGCACAAATGGCAGGGAAAGTTCTGGCAGGCACGCCCCATAATGGTTGCCCTCTATATTTACCTGGGGCAATTTAACTGTATTATCTGTCACTAAATGCATCTGTACATTTTAGCAGGACAGCGTGATTTGAGTCTTCTGTCCTTCCTCTGGTTGGCACAGAAGAGGGGCTAAGAAAGTCTGAATCAGCTTCCCCAGCCCTTTTTTGGGAGGGATGTTATTCATAATTCAGGCGTTTCTCCGGTGGTACAACGCCGTTTCCTCTCCTCCTTTTATCTGAGCATTTCAGGTGAATCATCGTGTTCTGTACCAGGATAGTTTTGTGTTCACTCTTCACCTTCAGAGTTTTACGAGGGATAAAAGAGGCTTTGCATGAAAATGAGTTTTGTATTTTATGGTCGGGTATGAGAAAGGGATGAGTGGCATTGTGGCACGAGAGACTTCCTCCTGCCTAGCCACTGCAGGCTTTTAGCTTTTAGCTAGGCCGGAGGTGGTGATCTGGGTCGTGTAGAATGTGCTGATGTTGGCTGCACAGTCAGCTGAACTACGTGGCAGCAAAGGCCTTGGTGTGGCTTTCCAGGTAACTTCTATATGTGACCTCCATTACACCTACTACCAATCAGCATTATCTCCACCATCTACTCCTCTCCCCCACCAAGTCAGACAACGCAGAGGGCAGCGCCATGGAGCCCCTTGAGGATGAGGGCAGGACCTTTATGGAGGTCATCAGTGAGAAGTATAGCCCAGAGAACTTCCCATACCGCAGAGGGCCTGGCGTCGGGGTAGTGGTGGTGCCAACGGGCCCTCAGGGATCACCTATGAAAGGTGAGATGCTGCACCGCCCAGATCTGTGCTGCCTGGCAGTGGAGGTGCCCGGCCCTTCAAAGCAGAGGTCACCCACATAATTTTATAGCCAGGTTTGGTCTCTGCCCTGCACCCTTTTTTTTTAGGCTTTTAAGTAGGATAACACTTCAGGATTTTTGGTCCATGGTACAGTATTTGAGAACTGTAGGAGAATATTTGGCGCAAATACAATAAAGCTTGTGTTTGAGGACTGCTGTACAAAACCATTAAGAATCCCCCCAGAAAGGAAATTGTAGGCTTTTAGTGTAATGTTATGACACAGTCAAGGAGTTGTACACCTGTGATGAAGTGGTTTCATTCACTAAACATCTGCAGTATATTGATTAGGTGTTTCAGTGTCTTTGTCTCTGGACAGCACAGTGATGTCAGACTTTTTTTTATTATAATTTGGCAACAACCAGCATAAAAGCATTTCTCATAAGCCTTTTTCAGATCTCATACTTTTTGTTGCTGATATTTTGTGAAGCTGTTAGGTGTTGTTAAGATGTGAACAGCATCAGCAGTTGAGGAAGTTTGGTAAAAATCCCCCACAGACCGTCTGAACCTGCCCAGCGTCCTGGTGTTGAACGGGTGTGGCATCAGCAGGGCCGGGGATGAAACTGAGATCTCAGCCTTCTGTGCCCATGTGGTGGAGCTGGACCTGTCTCACAACAAGCTGCAGGACTGGAAAGAGGTGGACACCAAGAAGGGCTATTGCACACACCCCTGCCAACTTTTCACTCAGAAGTAGCGGGTACCTGTGTGACCTGGAGTGCATAGAACTTGGCTAAATTCACTATTGCCAAAGCCTGTGTGTGTGGGATTATGTCAGTGACTGTCAACTGTCGAGTGATCACAGTAGAACTTGTTTACAGTGTCAGTTACAGTCAGAAAGAAGAAGGTTCAGCCACAAGGTACGGCAGTTGCTACGACAAGCATCCAGGAGGGTATAGCGCCTTCGTGCCTTTCAAATTGTCTTCAGGCCCATGAGCAGAAGGCTGAATCCTGTTCTGGAGAATCTAGACCATGTGTTATACTTAAAATTCAATTTCTGCCATCATTGCTGGTGACAAGCAATCTGTCACACGAATTTTTTGAGGTGCATCTCAGAGTGTAGAACGAAGCGAAGTCTGGTCAATAATTGTCAGAGATGGGTTAGCCAGTGACAATAGTATCTCGGGCTCAAAATTAAAAAGAGAGAAAAAAGAGCAGTTGCATGCAAGAGTCAAAAAAAGGTCACGATCATTAAAACACTCATTGGATACAAACTAGTAAGATGCAAAAAAAAAAAAAATTTCAGATGTACATTGTGTCTTTCCACTTTGCTGCAGTACTTCATGCTGCAGGTTTGGGCACCTTTTGTTAATGTCAGTTTGTGGCCCTCTCTGCATCCTTTGCGGCTGCAGGTGAGTAAGATCGTGTCCAACATCCCAAACCTGGATTTCCTGAACCTGAGCTCAAACCCGCTGAGCGACTCACCGCTGGACTCGCGCTGCGCAGAAACCTTCGTCAGGGTGCGGCGGCTGGTCCTGAACAACACCCGCATCTCCTGGGAGACCGTGCACACCTTCACGAGGGAGATCCCTGAGTAAGTCCGGCTGCTCTTTACACGCTCCTTTGACGGGAGGGTGCTGAGGTTTACTGCATGTGCCGAAATATCAATGGTGTCTGAAAGAGTCAGGACTGGCTTCCTAATGACTTAACTGGAGATACCAGTTTGTGAATAAATGTCATCTGTGTAGCTCTAACATGAGCAGTACGTGTGGGCCGAGCCTGTAGATAGCACTGGGAGGGCACCTGGCTGGCATATTTCAGCTACAGATAAAGGCAAACGGAGGGTACAGATAGCTGAACCCAGACTGAGCGACGCCCTGTGTGCACTGTCGCCCCCTGCAGGCTGGAGGAGCTCTTTCTGTGCCTTAACGAGTATGAGGCCGTGACGCCATCGGCCATACCCTGCCCGTCACTGCGCCTGCTGCACATAACTGACAACAACCTGCAGGACTGGGCCGAGGTGCGCAAGTTTGGCGTCATGTTCCCAGGCCTGGAAACGCTGGTCATGGCCAACAACAACCTCGCCTCCATACAGGAGCCTGGAGACGGTCTGCGCCGACTCTTCCCCAACCTGCGCAGCATCAATCTGCACAACTCAGGTAGGCCCGTCCTCGCCCTCCTAGCCAGCAGTCCTGCCTGGTGTCCTCCAGCAGTACAAAACCAAACAGGTTCTTTTAGTAGCAGATTCTTGTAATTAGTTTGTTCACAGTAGATTTTTTTCAGTTTTGTCTTTTCCTGTTTTCTGCTGTGCTTGAATTAATTTCATTGACATGGAATTCTGTGGCTACAATAGAAGCAGAGCTGTACTGGTATCAGCGGCTACTCAGGATTAAACAAACAGTACTATAACACCTGAGGAGGAGCCCTTTGGCAGGGGGTAAATACCTGTCAGGCCACACATCCCGTACCTGTAGGGGGTAAATGCCTGTCAGGCCACACATCCCCTATCTGCAGGGGGTAAATACCTGTCAGGCCACACATCCCGTATCTGCAGGGGGTAAATACCTGTCAGGCCACACATCCCGTATCTGCAGGGGAGCTTTTCTGTGCATCTGAGTAGAGTTCTTGCCTTTCCAGCCCATCTTTCCACTGCCCTAAGCTCTGAAGAAGAAATAATGGCAGATTCACTAACCACACTACCCCATTCTTCACATGAATGTGAAATAATGGCAGATTCACTAACCACACTACCCCATTCTTCACATGAATGTGAAATAATGGCAGATTCACTAACCACACTACCCCATTCTTCACATGAATGTGAAATAATGGCAGATTCACTAACCA
>JABJVR010000033.1:4711361-4723709 GCA_025773905.1 Chitala chitala | reverse complement strand
CTACGTGCTGTTCTACGAGCTGATGGCTGGCCCGCGACTGTGAGGATCCCCCCCTTCCCCACCTCAGATGCGTGTGGGGCAGCGCAGGCTTGAAGTGCGTGAGCTGGGTTGCTGGCGACTGATCTCTCAGACGTGGGGCTCGGCGCGTACCCTCTCCCCCTCCAGCCTACCACCTCAGATGAGGACTGCCAGAGGCCACTCCCATTCGCATCAGCCCCGAGTCGCTAGAAAGAGCTGCAAAAAACGCAAGCCACCGGACATCGTCGCTGTGCACGCACACGCGTGCAGTCATCGTGGAGGAGTGTGTTCAGGCAATAATCCGGACGGCTCTGTCTCAGAGGTCCCCTCTCTATGCACTGCAGTAGAAACCCTGCCTTCTTTCTCAACATCGTCTCAACTACAGGAATTTCTGGATGGGTTTTTGGTGCCCCCTGCTGAGACATTTTGGAACAGCAGGCCACAGGCACAAGTGCAGGCCTTGAATCTTTACCAGAAGCCCCATCCCCCTCTTCCCGTCCTGATCCTCTGCTGTTCTGTCACACTCACACAGCCCTAGTGCCTGCTGATTCGTCATCTCTTGTGATTCAAATCCTCTCCCCACCCAGCTTTTCTTCTCGATTGGCCTGTTTCAAATAGCCCTCCATTTCCCAGCTAGCGGTGCAGAGGACAGGTGTTGAGCCTTGAAGAGAGGTGGGCTTCATTTTGTATTATCTCCATGGGGCTCCTAGGCTGCTATAGAAGGAACTGTGAATAGACTCGTCACCGAAAGTAGAAGATCGTTGTGATGGATTATTTCCTTATTTGCTTCATGCCACTGTAAAACATGGAAAGAATGTCTTGAACGCACACACGTCGAGATGCAAATGCGTGTGCGTGTGTGTACATGAATATTTTTATATTATGATGCAATATAGAGAATGTACTATGCGGTGGTGCTGAACGTGACCCATTACTGTTTTTGGTTAATTTAATAAGATAAAGAGAGAGAGAACACTTTTGTCTGATGCTTACTGGTCATTATGTGATGAAGTAACTTTTTAATGAGGGCGGTTTAAAAAGAAACCTATATAAATAAAAAAAAAATGCATTTTGGAAAAAAAAAAAAAACTTTCAGGTGTGTGTGGTCACATGTTTGATGTGCATTCACTTAACAGGTGAGCTCTTTTGGCTAATGATTCCATAAGGAATTTGTATCGCACTTGAGTCAGGAATTTAACCTGAAGTGTGTGTGACTACACACCCAGCTGTATAATGGGAGTGGCAGTCTCATGTGAATAAAACCATCTTCTGAAAAGGATGATGCTCTGCATACAAGCTCAGAGATGACAGGCTGACTGTGCCTGGTCTCGTGACACAGAGCTCAAAAACAAGTCATGCTACACTTTTATTTATTTATTTATTGGGGGGGGGTCGATACTGTAACTTCCTTTTTGCCAAACACTTCAAGTGAAAGCAGTAAAATGAAATTAAACAGCTAGCGTCTTCCCATATTTGCTGGCACCAAAAACGTCTGTCACAATTCACACCTTGGTGAGGCTCTGCCTGACTCTGTTGGACACGTAGACTTGAAGACATCAAAATGATCCATGATACTGTTGTAAAGTCAGAATATTAACACTAATTCCAGAGGCAGGAGAGGTGACACTGAGCGAGCAGCCATAAAGGAAGTTCTACAAGGACGAAACTTCAGGTTTAAAGAAAACCAGCATTGTTAATGCATATCATGGAACTACATGTATATTCAGACAGAAACATTCACTAACAAAATTAATTTCAATAAAAGATCAAAGGAAAGATGAGAATGATGATGAAAAACAATTCTGAGGGGGTGCTTGTTTTTGCCAAGACTCTTTCCTAAGTCCTAACAGTGAGGTTTTTAAATTATTTTTATTGAAATATTTATTAAATAAACTGTAGTCAGTATATTTCCAAGCTATATTAAACTAACAACCTATGACGCAATAGATGCAATGCCCTTTCATACAACTATTTTGTTTATTCATATACTGTATATAACATGTCAGCTGCATTCGTTACGGTTTTAAAATGATCGTTCTCCATACCAAATGCTATTCATTATTTCCGTCGAAAACTGGGATTATTTTGTGCTTCGAGCCCTGTTTATCGCGTATCGTATGTGCAATCGTGTTATATATCCACTAGGGAACAGTGTTTCTTCACGGACTAATTTAAGATAACGCGTTCTGGGAGAATTTTACTACACGATCACCCGTCAAACCACAATCCGATGGTTCATGTGCTGCTCGTTGCAGTTGGGTTCTTGTTCACCTTAGACCTTTCCACGATTTCCTATGCAAAAGCAAGCAATCCATAGCGTGATCTCTGAATGAAACAAGAGAAGATGACCAATGAATAAAGGCTTTGGTTATTTCAGTAGCAGCAGATTTAACGCATGTATGACAACTAATATTTTGTGTAAATGTTTTTTTGTATAAATCCCATAATTTGTGTGACACCTCGTCGTAACTGGAAGTATCGGCCGAACAGTGAAGTTCTACAGAACCTCGCATTTTAAAGTTAAATCAGGTTAAATTACAGTTTGATACTTTGTAGTACACTGTTGTTATTTTGTATTCTTATTGCACTGTGCTTTATTCGGTAGTATTAATATTGTGGCGTTGATCCCACTTCTTACACCCGTGTAACAGACCGAGTACCGAACGTAATGCACCGGCATTACACAATTGTACGTAGCGACGCCGGCTGCCTGTAACCCGGCGCGCATGGCGACGCTATATAAATAGTGGCGATTATGCTCCATTTTGTGCCCTAATTTGTGTGTTATCTCAGGCTGTGTTTACCTGTGCACTTATCCCTGTGTGTACTGCTGGTTTTTATGCACGTCTAACTGGCACGGTAGCGCTCCTGCTGAGACCCGTGTCAGTACATTAACTTATTACTGCGACACAGAGATGCTACAACGTAGTGAACTGTGATTCTGTTTACCGTCTAGTCAGTAAACAACAGTACGGAGTCAGCGACCTAAATAAAGATGAAGGTGTATTGAAGGGCTTGTTTTCCTATACCGAGAAACTCGGATGTACAACACGCTTGGCCGCTTTAAGAAGTTCCGATTGCTCTTAAGATTTGGAACAAGGTTAAATCATTGCGCTGTGTGTGTGTGTGTGTGTGTGTTTGTGTGTGTGAGCATGTCTATGTTTAATTCCATCACTTGTGTTCTCACTGGATTATGTTTCCAGACAGGGAGAGATGATCCGTTTGAAATAGCCCAATTGTGAAGAGAGGTATAGCATTATCCGGTATTATCCCGAGAGCTTCAACTGTCGTGCTATAGCTATATTTAATGAGTATGGCACCCGTTTGGTGAAAATGTATTTACAAGCAACTTTTTTTTTTCAAAAGCAATTTAGTGTTTATTTATTGATTGATTTGGCAGAATATGGTGTATATGATTTAAGGGAGCAAAATAACCTCCCTGCCTATAATGTGAAAATCAGGTCCCAAATCAATGTCCAGGCTGCACTTGTTTGTAAAAGATTCCAACAGTCAAAATGTCAAAAATATATAATTTGTTTCATAACCCATTGAGTTTAATGTTTGCAGTATGCTGTACACATTATTGAATTCCACAAGGGAGAGTAAAGATGTTATAATGCGTGTCCTTACCTGTTTGTAATTACAAAAGAGCAAGGTAAGCTAAACTCACAAGTGGCGTTTTGACTTGAGTCTTTCCTTGCTGTGTCTCTCTGTGCTCTGTGGGTGCCCTTCACTGATTTCAATCTCTCCCTACCCTCCCCCTCTCCATCTCCACTGCCACACCTGGAGAAGCTCATAACAGTGGATTGAAAAGTTCCTCTGCTGCATTAAACTGAATCCTGCCCAGCAAACAACAAGAAGGAAGAGAAGGAAGAATGTGTGCATTTGCACTGTCGAGTGTATGAGAGGAGAGAGAGCTGGGATGAAAGGGCGGTCCCTCCTCTTCACCACAGCAGTGGTCCTCTCATCCCATTCCACTCCCCCACACCTCCTGTTTCAGTTACTGTGGAGATCCAACATATGAGCTTGATGTTTCTTTTTTCCCTCCCCACGATTGAGTAGATGGTATTAAGCTTGTCAGTGTCCTGATCCCTATTACCTGTCATGGATTACTTTAACCATTTGACCACAAAGGTGCTCCCTGGTGCCAGGGCATCCCTTGGCAGCTGAGCTGCACAGCAAACACTAAGACTAAATGATGCCAGTTTTGCCAAGATGAGAATGGGTGGTATAATCTGTACTGCAGTCCAGCCTGGGGCCTCCTGTGTGAGTCTATAATGGTAACCAAATGACCAAAATGTTTTCAAGTAAAAGTCATTGTAAAGTGTGTAAAATGTGTGTTTACCCTGGACAGTGAGATACTTGGTTTTCTTGGGATATAACGGCAAGACTGTAATGCTACTTCCCTTACTGTCAATTGCCACACTATAAATGTAAATTAGTCATTGCACACTAATATACTAAGTGGTAAACAGGTATAGAAAGTAGAAAATACTGTAATATAATTACCACTTATTGTAAAAGAAAATGATTGGTCCTTATGTCTTGAGCATATAGCTGTGTCAGTTTGTTACATTGTTTATGAAATGTGTAAATAGCATCTTACACAGGTTAAAAAGTCATTATTATAAAAAATATTTTGACTTTGTTTAATAATATAACATGAATTCAATGAAAGGCAATAAAAACAATTTCTCAGTCATTTTTAGCAGGAGAAGACAGTGAGAGGTGAACAGGTGTTCAGTTGGTGAAAAGAGCAAGTGTTTTGTTTTTGCGGAGGCGGCTTTCACACACGAGATGTGGGTCCAATGCTCCTGAGGACTGAGACGTGTAATCCAAACGATTTTGAAGGCAGCCACACCCGGGACTGTAATAAATAGCTGTGTGACTCTGTCTGATGTTTCTGCACTGTTATGTTGAGCCCATTCTGCAGATGGTTACTCATTATTACCTTTTTGGCTGCTTGGTGAATTAAATGACTTGCGAAGGTATTGCACTCTTGGTGGATACAGTGCACCCAGTTCCATGAATGATGCCACTAGGACAGTGTGTTCCTGGCTTGTCAATGAGAAACAAGGCATTGATAACCTGGGAAATGTAACAGTGATGTCAAACGGCTAGGAAGAAAGGAGACCGGAATGTGTGGTTCCGCCCACCTGAATGTGGTTCCTCCCACCTGAATGTGGTTCCGCCCACCTGAATGTGGTTCCGCCCACCTGAATGCTGTGCTGCTCTACCATGTGAATGTGACACTGACCACAGTGACAAGGCTTTGGATGTGAAGCAGCTGGGTGTGTTGTGAAATTTACAGGGCAGCGGTATGTAAAATGCTTTTGAGGGGGCTGTAAGGAAACAGCGATTTAGGCTCGGTGACTGAACAATTGTTTGTTGTGTAAAAAAGTTACATAAAAGAGGAAGTAATCAGTCAGGGAATTTAGGTTGTCCATCTTCCCAGCACCAATCTTTCTCCCCCACTGCGCAACAGCTCCATGGTAACTACCCCCCCAGTCGCCCACTGAGCTTCAGGCTTGCAAAAATGCCCCCACCTGCCCAACAGCAGGAGAGATAAGCCTCAGTCACTCAATACATCACCATCCAGTAGGGAAATTTATGTAATTTATACAACATGTAATTCATATGAAGTTATATAGATATGTAGCTTGCATATATAAAAAATTACCAGTTATTTCCACCAAATATTATAAAGGCATTTGCCGTGAGGTTTGGCACTAGGCATTCACACATTGTATATAGTAAATAACATAGTAAGTGTTTTACAGGCCCGATATAACATGGAAGGTCCAAAGTCTTATACTTTGTTTTAAGAACGTCAGTGTTGTATTGAACTTTTGTTTCTTACATACATTGATGCAGATTTGGACAGTACTTTTAAAACAACCTAAATACTGGAGTTGTAAATGTCTAGTCGTTTTTCACACGAGCACACGAGTGTGGAATGTGTCCGCATGTAAGAGCCCACTCACCTACGATGGCTACGCTTGCGATAGTGCCGATGGCCACCCCTGCTGCTGCCCCAGGAGACAGACCCTGGGGGGCTTCTGGGACTTCAGTGTCATTAAGGTCCATCTCAGGCGTGAGCGCAGTATGAGTTAATACCATGGAGGAAGTGGTCTCTGTGGGTGGTTCTGGAGTCGTTTGGTCTAGACTGTTTGTGATAGTTGTCAGGTTGGCTTGGACCCAAAAGACCACTGGGATAGAAGAGACAACGTAATGACAGGTATTGCAAATACAAAGAGACATAAATACCTCAACCCCAATTTTTTCTTAACATAACGGAAATGCTTTAATATATAACACTCATAAAATATGTAAATATAGCTAATAAGTAGATCACTCATTGGAAATTGCAACTCAACATTTCCTTCCTGTATAATGTCAGCATGCCCCTGGGGGTTGGGCAGCAGCCAGCCAACCTTCAAGACCCACAGCCTCTTATTCTGCACACTGTGGAGTTTCTGGTTCCTCTCCTCTGTTGTTGTCTAGCTTTAACTTTACTTATGCATTGTTTTTGTACACCAGTTCCTGTGGCAACCCTGTCATAAAAGGCCGCGATATAAAAATACAGTGAATTTAGTTGTCCGTTTCTGTCCCGTTTTCTCGACAGGCTTCAGGTCAGCGCCTCACCTGTGCTGAACAAGCTGAAGGTAAACGACTTACTTGTGATGACGTTTGTTGATAGTATGATGTTGTTTACAGACATGGTGCCTTCCTGAGGGTCCTGCTGTCCAAATCAAAAACATAAAGCTAAGCTTTTTGGGAAAAGCACTCTGTGCTCCCCCCCCCAAAAGTTGGTTATTTTAAATAATCTGTAAATCTCAGAAGGTGCAATCACTGTTATGTAATTTTGTCTGTCAGCCAATCAATGACAATTTCACTCTTTTACAAGAAGAATGTCAACAAAATAGATGTTGCACATTATTGCAACATTTTCCAGAGGTGGTTACAAAACAAAAATATCTAAAAGTCTGCCATGAGAAAAGTGGAAAGTAATTCACTGGATACATGAATGCTGTGTACAATTCGAATAATAAGCGCTCAAGGTTCAGATGTCAAAGTATAAATCTGAATTAATTAGGCCTGTACAGCACAAACACTCACACATTTTACAGCATGAAACGGCAGTAAATATGCAAAATGATACATAGAAATATACAGTGATAACATTTCTGCAGACCCTTTTGCAGTTATCAGAGAAGACAGTTTGGGAATGATGTGTTTCCTGGGTGTGGAGTCGCATGCATGATTAAAAATAGTATTAAGAAAAATGTACTGTTAAAACCGACCTTCTATGTTGTCTGTTCCAAATCGTACCCCCGGTTTGGTCAGTCGTGATCTTCCTGCCTCATCCTTATATACACTTTTTCAGACCTCTCATCCTTGACCTCATGGTAAATCGTTTATGAATCTCTAGGTGGATTCTTCTATCTAGTCAGACAGACACCAGGACACCAAGTCATATCAGTGTTTTATGAGGAGAGTAATAAAGTCGTGATTCTGTGTGAGTGGGCTGTTTGCACACCGTTATCTGCATGAAAAGAGGATAAAGACATTTGACAGTGCAGCCCTTTTTCATGGGCTGTCAGAAAGGGGAAGTGCGTGACCATTCCCTGGATGCACAAGAATTCGTGGATGCACTGAATTACGGCCAGGGGAAAGGCAGCATGCTACTGGAGACAGTCTGTGTAATCCAAACACAATAAACACGACGTGTGCTGATATCCTCATGGTTACAAATATATGCATAGGACTGTGATACTGCACTACCACACCGATTGGTTACAAACACTGGATATAGAGACCCACAACTAATAGAACTCAAGCTCTTTATTGTCATTGAGTACACACATATGACACGTGACATTAGTTCTCTGCATTTAACCAATCCCCTTTGGGGGGGGGCAGTGGGCAGCTATTGCAGCTAGGATTAAGTGTCTTGCTCAAGGACACACCTGGTGGCAGGCTGGGCTGGATTCAAACTAGGAGATTTCCACATCCCAGCCAGATGCTCTGCCCATTGAGCCATAGGCCAGGAAATTAGTACGGTGATTATGAATATGTAATGGTGGTTGTGAATGTGCCCATAGACAGTCACAACATTATAGGTATAGATCTGTAGATGATACGTTATTTACATAAGTAATGGCTGTAGATTTACTATTTGTTTAGTGATTAACGAGTCGTGCCCTTAAAAAAGACACTCAGCCTGGACCACTCCAGAAAAATATTGGATACAAAGTATGCTGTATGTGTATTTTTCACAAGCAAATGTTTAACATAAGGCCATCCATGCAATGCTGGCCACAGAATGCAAAAAAGCAAAATAAATAAATCCACAAAAATTTACTTTACAGGAAATAAGGTTTATATTATTTAACAATTTGTCATGTAGTATTATTATAATACATGTAGTATTCCTTGCCAAAATTGCCCAAAGTGGGGACTTAATAAGGATGCCCTGACGCCAATAAAACGTACTGAAACAAAGAAGTAGTATTTTTATGCTTAGTATGACAGCATGTGATTTGGGAAAAAAGAAAAAATTATATATGATACACATACATACATACATACATACATACGCACGCTCGTGCATGTGGAGGAGATGCCGTTTCACTACGGGGGCGCTGTGTCCTCCCAAATCAGTAGACTAGCGTCTTAAACGCTGCGTTTGTGGTCCTCGCCTTATCAGAGCTATGCAGGAATTGTGGATGCTCCCCGAGTTGCGGATCATCGTACTTGAAGTGAAACCTTATCATACGGCGAGTTTGCCATCTGCCGGTCACCACCGCGGTTCTGCACAAGGCTCGATGCGCGCACTTTAAGCGCCTCTTCCCATACTTCGGCAGTAACCGACTGGGCGAGCGGCTTCGCGAGAGAGACGAGCGATCGATGAGCGGATCCCTCCAAGCCAGCGCACGGTGCATGGCTGCCGTGCTGAGCTGGGAGTGAAGTTGCAGCTGTGCCGCCGCTGGTGTGAGCACAAATGCAGCGTGTAGCATGCACGGCACAGCTCGGCTCGGACACGCATATTAAAGCGCACTCCGTGCCTGCGCCCTGTCCGCACCGCACGCGCTGAACAGCGGAACCAGCGGAGCGCGAACATGCTGCGCGTGCTGTTCTGCGGCGCCCTGCTCTTCCCCGGGCTCTTCGTCACCTTCCGAAAACTGCTGCCCTTCATCTTTACACGGTGGAGCGATGCCGACGTGGTTCTGGTCAGCGAGAGGTATCGGCTTTTTAAAACTTATTTGTTAATATGCTGCGCTTAGTGTGGAAAGTCTTCGGTTAACCAGTTAACTGCCGAATAACATGGGTCAGCCAGTTAGACCATCGCAGTCGGGTTAAAATTAACCGATTTTAAATAAAACTTTACCGGTAGACGGTTGAAGCAGCGGTTTTATTATGTTTCGTTATAAGAAACGTTTCCTTTGCACACGTTGGTTGTAAATTATTAATACACCAAGAGCCATGGGCTGTGGGGGAAAAACCAAGTAATGAAGCGGGCTGCAAAAAGGAGTTCCGTATGGGATCGACGTGACTATGGAAACTGTGCAATGCGTTGTTTAATTTTAAGCATTTCATTTTCGATGCAATATCACATCGGCAATAAACGTTCACAGCCTCCGATGGCCTAAAGCACACCAACTTTTCTGTAAGGGCCGTCTCATAGCGTGCGGTGTTCTGCTCGTCGCTTTTCCCTCCTGTCATCCTGCACAAGTTACCGAAGTACGAGCCTTTTGAAACGTGAAAAAAATTCATCCGAAGGACAAGGAGCAGTAGTTTTCTTTTAACGTATTTTCGTGTCCTTTACCGTGTAGCACAGTGAACACCCGTAAAGGATAATTCTTCATGCCGCCCTGTACGTCCGTAGTAGCGGTGTCCGATTCACGAACGAGTCGTTGTTTTGAACCGGTTTAATTGATTCTCGAGTCTAAAGAATCGGTTCTTTCACAGCATCCGTGCGTTGTTAATTTTGTTACCGATTGGGGTATTCCAGTATATTCATTAAAGTGACGACCATTTAATATCGTGAAACACCAGACTGCAACAAAAACTGTAGAAAACCATAGACTTTGTTCCTGTGGTGACCGATTTGTACGGCAGTCGGCAACTGTATCTAGTCCAGCCGACATGACTGGATGTTTATAAGAGCGTACTGCTCATTTCATGGGAAAGTTTTAACTAAAAAGAAAACAGTGATGTGTGCTGTAGTTTGTAATTATGATGAACAAACAGGCAATAATATTTTAATAAAGACAATAAAACATAATAAAGGCACAATAAAACATTTTAAAGAAATATATACTCTCAACAGCATATGTATATTAACATATTTCCCGTTATTTCTCCATGTACGCTCTGATTGTCATGGGTGGTTTTTTGCCCACCCCAACCAAGAATGAATTTAAAATCTGGCTGTTTGATCCACGTCATTAAAACAAACTGTTTGATTCAATTGTCCTCAGTCAATTATTTCAATCTTCCCACCATGAGTCTGTAGCAAATAGCAAAACTGCATTAAATATTAACAAGGAGGGATGAGCCTGTTGTGGACATGAGACAGCAGATGTCCAGGAAGACAAACATGAGACCAACTAGCCAAGGATTTTTATGCTGGGAGAAAGACGCTCATCTCACTCGGGTAAATAATGTGGAAAAACAAAGCGGGAAATTATTTGAATAATTTCTTCTGAATGCGTATACACTATGGTGGTGGGCAGTAAACAAGTTGTGATTCTCATGACATGCAAATCTGGCAAGACACTATTTGTGCGTACGTGAGACATCTCTGCCTTCAGAGCGGGTGTTCTACGCTGCCGGCGTGATGGTAAATGGACTTTAAGAGAGAGAACAAAAACATGGTTGAAGTGTTGAAAGCAGTTAAATTGTTGGTTGTTACAGGAGCTGAGCTCTGCAGTTCTGACTGAGTTTACAGTTAAGCCAGACTCTGTGTTCTGTGGATATTAACACACCATGAGCGATGCATGCAGTACAGAGCATATTTGAAAAAGCTCAATACCCTCCTTGTTGATAATCTTCCTAATACCAAACCGTAGGCGGGGGGAGGAGGGTTATGCAAGGAAAAGTGCTGAACTCAGCTAGGCTGTAAAGAAGGGCCTTAATCACGGTTGCGTACATATGTTAATTCTGGAACACTCGTGGCCGACAGACCCGTCTTGAGACTTCCAATAGTGTGCTGAAAGTAGATGACCTCCATGTTCTCTACATGTTTCTCGCTGCTTAACAATGGTCAAATGTTCCCTTCTCTTATGTGGACAGTCTTGAAAAACGGTTTGATAGTAGGTGCAGGTCCTTTGGCTATATTTTAGCATAGTTTTGCTGAAACATGTTCTAAACCAATTTCCCTGAAATACCCATATTCACATTTCCCTTGGTGATAGTGTAACTGTTTAAACTCTGCCCAAGTTCATCTGATGAGATAAACCTCTGTGATGTGATATGGGTGGCAGCAGGTCTGTTGCACCACCCCTGTACCTTAGAGCTTATGGAGCCAGGGTTGGGATTCTAGGCTCTATGCAAAGCACCCAGACACCTGGATTCACTGGTAGCGTAAACAGAGAGGCTGGTCTCACCTGCGTGCATCTGCCTTTGTGTGATGCTGAAGACAATCCCAGATGATTAGACATTGTCAGGAGTTGGAGAGAAATGTGACGTATCCCAGGGCCCCCGTATTCTGTCCTGAACACCACTCTTTAATAACAGGATATTTGTGGCTTGTGGAGTAACTGAGTGGGTTTAGCTGAAAGTTTTACCTCCACACTTAGGGACTCCCCCAGGGTCTTTTCCATGCAGATAGAAGAGGACGTTGCATGCTTGTGTCATGTAGCTATTCAGTTGTCATTCACACTTTTTGTAGCCAAACAATCAGTCACATCTGCACCTGTGTTGTTTTTTGGGTTTTAGTACATTGACGGGGGTGGGATGTAGTGCGCTCTTTATTTTTTAAGTCACAGGTAAACACAGTTGTTGCGTGTGTAAGAGGGAAAGGCCTATGCTGGTTTTTTTTTTTTTTCTGTTCTGCCCCCCCTCCCCCCACCAGCTGTCCCACGTGACTTGGACTCCAGGTAACTGAGCAGTTCATTAACAGGCAGCATAGGGTTAGGAGCTACAAGGCTGTACGTAACCTAGCTACAGTTAAATGTGGCAAAAATATGAATGGTGTCCTGTGGGAATTACATTCATTCTGTGGTACTCAAGAAAAAAGAAAACAATCAAAGCTTTTCCCACCACGGGGGGGGGGGGGGGGGGGCCCCGCGGCGGGCCGCAGGCCCGCACACGCGACACCGAGGG
>JABJVR010000033.1:4674317-4691404 GCA_025773905.1 Chitala chitala | reverse complement strand
CCCCCCCCCCCCCCCCCCCCCCCCCCCCCCCCCCCCCCCCCCCCCGCGGCCCCCCCCCCCGGGCCCCCCCCCCCCCCCCCCCACCGCAGTGATTCCTCTCACAGTGCTAAAGATGAAAGGCTGTCATTTTAGACAATTTTATGTCAGTGAAGTCAGGCAACATCATTTCTAATGAACGAAGATGGGGGGAAAAAAATTACAGGAACAAGAGGAAGGACAGAATTGTGCACTGTTAAACTCAATTCACAAAATTCCATAAAACGTCCATAATGACATCAGAAAGACAGAGCGATAGAAAGATGTTCTTAGCCAAAATCATCATTTCTTTTTATGGCCGGCAATATTTAATGACGATGAATAACTTGGAGATAAGACTTTCTCACATGCCCCAGCAGCTCTGCATCGCTACTGTGAGGGTGGGGGGGGTCTCAAGACTCAAGAATCTCGAGACTCTGAACAAACTAGGTACTGGGTGAGAAAACCTTTTGTAGATGAGTGGTCGGGGGGTACACTGGCAACTGTCAGGTAATTGGCTACTGTGTCACATACTGCTGATCACTCATGAGTTCTGGAGTACAGCAGTGTGCACTCACCACCCTGCTCACACACACGCACACACACACGTGTGCATGCACACACACCAGGGTATGATTTTGGGCACGGCCTTTCGTGCCTTTTGTGATCCAGGCTGTGTGTAGTTCATTACTTGGCAGTCAAGCCTACTCCCCCGCCCATGAGCCTTTTTATTTTATTCTCTGAATGACTTTTCTGCGCTGCGCTGCAGGCGCCCAGGTAAAATGAACGCAGCGCTGCCAAATTCATGGCGTGAGCTTGAATGCGATTGTTCTCCTCGTAGCAGGAGACATTCTTGGATGGGCAAGGCTTCTTCTCCGCCAAAGAAATCATTTCAGCATTATGAGGCGAGTGTTAATTAAGAAGAGGATGGAAAAACAAAAAAGATCTTTTTTGTTTACAAGTTTACCTTTTCTTTTGAAATGAAAGTTTGTTCCTGTTTTTCACTGGTGGCCCTTTATAGATGGCACAAAATGGTACATGTTCCTACAGGGGGCAGCAATGGGGTGGGTAAGGGTATTTGTTGACAGAGGTTTCTCTGCTGGTCTTTAAATAAGCACCTACCTGCACCTGTCAAGTACCTCCAGACTGCTGGTAGCTAAAGATACAGGTAACATCGTGCACAGCACTCTGGGAGCTGTAGTCTGTTACGCTATTTACTGGGACAGACTTTCGAAAAGGGTGCAAGATCAAACTGGAAAGGCAGCTGAAGACAGATAACATGAATAGAAACGAGGGTAAAAATACTAATAAGGAAAATAAATGTTTATTTCTGAGGGCTTTTTATGAAAATCTAAAAACGCCTTTATCCTTTGAAGTCAAGCATTAACAAATAATGTAGTCTAGCAAATTGAAGCCCCACTGTGATTATTCTGACTCCTGAAACATCAGTCACCTTAAATTCTTTGCTTCCAAAGGACACTAGGAAAAAAATGCAATTGAAGATGAAAAGTCTAATTAAGTGTATTCCAAAGTCTACGCAGGTCATATATGGAGAGGAGGGGGTGGCATTAAGGGAGGCAAGTGAGCATGTGGGGGAATAGGGGGGTTGTCCTACCTGCCATAATCAAAAAGCCGACTGCCCCAGATGGCATGCTCCCCCCTGGGGCCTGAGTGGAAGAAGCAGGAGTCGGTCCCATCAAAGTGGTTCAGACCATCTTCTGTGTTGCTGGAGGCGTGGCTGTGGACCACGTCAAGCAGCACCAGAAGACCCAGCGAGTGGGCCACATCAATCAGTCTCTTCAGCTCGTCTGGTAGGCCGAAGCGACTGCAGCAGGCCACAACAATAACCAATCATGAATGAGTGGGAGGGGCTAGTAACCACATGACCCATCAGGCATTCTCCGCTTATTTGTAATAACTGTTATTAGACACTTTGGTATTAGAGGTCGCTTGTATGTGGTTAGTTTGGGTTTATATTTACAAAAATGCCATGGAGGCTATGTGTAATTCAGAGCTTCTAACCAGATGTTCACAAGTGCTGGAATGTATCTTTGTCCAGATGTAGTCAAAAAAAAAAAACTAATGCAATTAGTATAATAGCAAAAAAAAAATAAAAATTAATCTGACCAAAAGGCCAGTTATCAACATGTTTACGTGTCTTGTGCAGTGGGCCGTGTCGCATAAGTTACATTTGTCTGCACGTGTGCATCTTAGAACAACTCAGGGAACCTATACCCTGGCATTTAACACACTTTCCATGTCCATGGCAGCACTAGACAAAACAAATTAATCCAATTTGGCAACACTTCATTTAGAGGGCCCTTTATGTGGCAATGAAAGCCCCTTCGTAAGTGGTACAGAACATAATGTCATTTATAAGCACTCATAAATATTCATAACCAATAATGAATACAGATGAAAAAAAAACCAAACCCTTACCTTTTACGTAAATGGAGGTCCATGATGAAATATGAATATTTATGAAAAGAGATACAGGCCAATTATGCAATTATGTACAAATATGCCCTGCAAAGTACATTTTCTAAGGAACAGTGATACTTGTGACATAACACCCAATGAAGAAAGAAGATTTACATGTAAGTAGTCATCCTTTCCCTAGAAGTTACCAAAGAGATTCAGTGCTTTATAAAGCTTGATCCGACTCATAAATCTGACGCATTTACAACAACAGGCAATGAAGAAACTGCCCTAAATTTGGAATGTTTGGTTACTTTTTAAAACATTAAAGCTCAAGTTTTGAATAACGCCTCTCAGCGACGCCCTGACTGCTGCAACAGGCCTTGCTGGTTTTACACCTCCAGCTGTTTACACACCTCTGAGGTGGCAGGACAGACAAGTTTAAACTGGCAGTGTGCTCCTTAAGCACCTCTGACCTTTTCTGTCTATCCTGAATGACAATTTAGCAGACGAACGGGGCTCATCACGATGTTTAGCGACAAACAAGGAGTGAGAAACTGATACGGACAAAGCCATTTATTTTTCACATTACAGAAAATTTGAGTGACGTAAAAGTCTTGCATTGGATTTCTCTTGTAAATATCGCAGGGCCAAGGTGGGGGGGTGCTGTGCCTTCTGTGAAACAGAATACACAAACAAAACAAAGACTCAACACTATGAAGGATAGCTCGACCGCTCCGCTCAAATTACAAGAGCCTTTAAGCGAACCACAGTCTGAGACGCTTCGCTTCCCGTGAACGAGCAGGACCGGGGGGCTTATCAGAGCATCCTCCGTTCATTTGCTTCACACAGCATCGCCCATCCCGTTAAAGCACCGCCCTGCCCCCGCCCCAGTCACCCTTTGAAGCAGCTTTCATTAGGCCAGCACAACCACAACGTGATGATAATACTGCCCTGCTTTCCAGGATAGGGAAACGGCCAGGTTTTAAATGACTAGGAGTGATCAATCATGAGTGAAATTACTCTGTATACATTACATTTTATCTATACACCCTTCTCCAAGCAGGGCTATGCCAACCGCCAGAATAAAACACATAAATAAAATTCCTGACAAATCGTCCATTTATTATTAAGCCAGAGGGGCGACTCACTCTCGTCTCACCAAACCTGTTATTTCCTTTCTTGAGCGTTTATTTTGGGGCTAGTTTTATCTAGGGGCCACTTCTATTTACGGATTAACTGCAAATGTGTTTACAGGAAGATTACCACCGGTGTCAGAGGCCCTGTATATGATTTAGTGCCAGAATTGTGGCCTGTGCACTCATGACTGTGAAAACCGCTCGCATGGTACCACGTGGCACCAGAAAATGAAAACCATTTAGCTATTGTCACACATACAGCATCAAGACTTTTACTGTGACTTCAATAAAACAGCTTTCTGAACATGACGTAGTGCTCCCTGGAGCGGGCAGTGCGTTCCATGGACTTAAAGTTATACAGATAAGCAATAGAGTTCAGGTACAACAAACGATTACACTTGCTGGACCCTGAGATGACAGTTTGACCGAAAGATAACTGGGATGAAGACTACAGCTGGAAAGCTCAGAAATGTGACGATGATGTTCTGCTGACTATCCAAAGGGTGAACACCACATACTCGACACCTGACACCTGTGCACAAGTGACTTCACAGATTCCTGACATCTCACCTGTGTGGCAAAGGCCACAAACTGGTTTACCTGGAGGCAGCGAAAAAGCTGGTCACCTGGTAGCCAAAGCTGGCGTAGTAGGCATGTTCCATAATGGCCATCAGCTGGACACAGTTGTAACCTGAAGGGAAGGGAGTCGATAAGACAAAGAGGAAACCTTCCAGGTCCAAACTGCCAAGTCATTTGGCAGTCCTTTTCATTCAGATTGAATCGATTCAGTTCAATTCAATTTAGTACAATTTTTATAGTGCCTTTCAGTACAGAGCTGAAGATATCAAACATCCCAAACGTAAAGACAGAGCAAAAAGCAGATGATAGCTGAACAGAGGAACCAACATTGCACAATGAGGAGAAAAAGAGTGGGGGTCAAAGGTCAACAGGCTGCCCAACTTCCTTTAGTCAAAACAATGGCCCAGGAACAGCTGAACATCGATAACAAGCAAATCTGAAAAATAAACTACTGTATTTGATAAGATAAATAATCTTTTTAATTCACAATGGGTAAGAGATTACCTCAATTTAACCAAGGTTATCTTGCGCTGAAAGCCCTGCTGCTAATCTGCTGCTTTTGTCTATAGTCACACGCATGACAGTGTCTCACTGAGAAGGTCCCTCTTCTAGTGGCCCTGCCCGGTCTGTAGACAGGCACGTTCCCCAGAGTTAGCCTTCTGTGCTGACATCTGGCACGAGGCCCTTGGGGGGGGGGGGGGGGTCTGGTCACAGGTCGGAGTGCCACAGCAAAGCACTGCCATTAGCTACAGTATCCAACAGAGAGAGCACTGACAGGCTTTGTGCCTCTGTTAAGCCCTCTCGGGGGGGGCATTCTGTCACTGTGCACAGAGTTTTGTTTTAAGAAGCCCAGGGGAAACCGTTCCAGCTCTCATTCACAGTGGCAGAAACGCAACTGATGTGGGGAGAGCATCGTCTGCCCTCCCCCCAACGCATCATCACTGTGGGGATCCAAATGTCTTCTCCGGTAGGCAGGAGTACAGCAAAGGTGGAAGCTGCAGGCACAGGTGACCCTGGGAACATGGGTTACCCTGGTAACACAAGCACTGTCGAGAATCCTGCTGGGCCTCGGGCAACCTTTTTTCTGTCAGCGGAGTCACTGCCTCCAAGCTCCTTGCCCTGTGACGTGGATGCACATGGGGCGATCGAAAAGGAATGGGAGAGAGAGAGAATACCATCTTCCTCATCTCTCCTCGCACAACTTATGCCTGTCAAATGTCAGTCATTGTCTGTTTAAAATGCACAAAGACACACTGCACCCCTGGCCATTTTGAAAAGATCGCTGAAAATTGGAAGTTTTCTTGGACGTCTCAGACAGAAGAGACCAGAGAGCAGCGGAGATCACAAGGTGGTATTCAGGGAAGCAGACTTAAAACCAAAAGGCTTCACAGGCCCCCTGCTGGTGGCTCTGCTTTTGTACCCTTGAGCAAGATCTCCGGCTGCAGAATTCCAGCAAAACACCTGGCTGCTTAAGTGGGCAGAGACTTTAACTACAGCCTGCTTTGATTCCTGCAAACAAAAAAAAAATCTGCCAGGCAACCACATTAATATTAGAAACAGCAGAGTGTCTGTGAACTGGCTTTAGGTACGCCCTAAATTGCAAGACCACCCACCCACACACAGTCCAACAGTGGCACAGAATCATTAGTTACTTCCAACAACTTATTTTTGGCACTTTGTTAATACATTCACACCTACTGCATTAAAATCAGCATAATAACGAGGCATTTCACGAAGGCAAACAGTGACAGGCTGAGTCAGACAATCTCTGGCCATCAGACTTCTAAAAACATATATTTTTTTCTCCCTGTTTCCCTTTTAACACCACTGGACTTAAAAGGTATACAGTTTCGCTGGTGCCCCTCCGCTGAGCAAGATTAAGGAGCGTCACACTCTGTTCTCACGAGGCGAGGGAGAAAACTCGCCCATTTACACTGCTCTGACCTGCTCGCACAAATCTACCGTCATGTCAAAGACATCTTCTGAACGACTGTCATTATCCAAAGGGTGCCAAGCGCTGTCTATGTCTGTGAAATAGGCCATTTTCCTTTTTCTGTGCCCCAACATGCAATTTGTGTGTCCTCTGTCCCCATGACTGCACGTAACGAGAGCAGTCTGGCACTTGTTAGTACCTGACAAAGGCTGTAAGAAACATACAGAACACAACTGATAATGATTTAATTACCTGTAACTACGCCAATGTCATATAAAAATCACTGCTCCAGAGTGCCTAATTTAACCTTAAAAATTTTAAGCGATACAAATTGACAATAAGAAAAAGTTATTTATCATGCTGGCAGCCTGCCATAAATGACATCCCCCCATGACAGTTGGCAGTGTGTTCAAGATGCAGTATTCTCTGTTCTTTTCATTAACTGCTGTTAGATGACCCTCCGCCCATCCACAGTCGCACAGACGCGCACATGAAAGCAGATTCACACAAACTGCGACTACGGCGGTCATTAGTTCTAGAACCGTCCACGTGGCGAGAGAGACCAGGTGTTCTTACCAAGCGAGGTTGCGTTCCCCACCTCGTGACACCGAGAGACACCCACACACAGGATGCCGTTTGTCAGTCCCCACTTGTCCAGACCCACCTCAAAAACGTTTATGATGTCACAAAAATAAAGATCCATCCGCTCGCCACTCGTGCGCCTCTACTCTAACCCATGCGTCCCAATGGTAGACATCAAACGTCGTGCAAATCGTCCCTTGAAAAACCTTTAATGAAACATCTTTACAGAAGATAAGTAGTTTTCAGCAGTTGCAACACGAAATGTCTTAATCTGATATTATGATAAATTATGAAGTAGGAAAATTATCTACTTCATCTAGAGTTAAAAGGGCATGCTAATTAGCTGTAAAACTATAAATTGTGTGTTAAAAGTCCCAGACTGATTTGCATACCTATGAAGAAGGTGTGCTGCCTGTAAATGTGCCTTAGCAAAGCTCACAAAACACCCAGAGTGATGTGCTTATCAGTACAAGTACTGTAGCACAGAGCAGCATCACTTGGTAACAAACTCTTTATTAATGAATGAATTTCACAACATTTTTTTAAATTTAATCTTTAATGATTTTGGATATTTTTGTTACATGTTTCTGCAAAAATCGACTGATTCCAACACGTTTCATGTTGTGTGGGTGTGTGTGTCTGTCTGTGAGTACAGTTGGCAACATAATAACATTTCTAAAAAATAGTTGCACTTGTGTTTGTTGTGTCCAGGTGCCCCACGTGGCCGTAAAGTAACTGAGGGGAGTTTCGAAGGCTTTTAAATTAAGAGCAGCCAAACATCCACAGATACATCTGCAACATCTGTGATCTCTGCTTGCCAAGGTCTTTGTTTCATACTTTCTGCACATGGCAAAGTGCTCTTACAATTTCTGCTTCAAGCTCATTCTTGTCAGAAGTCATAAACATGAAATAATAGTTTAAGTTTCTTCTTTCTAACTTTAGCAACTAATTTTAGATAGACGTAAATTTTTCCAAAAAAATATACCTCAGTTTTCATGTATACCTTTGTGCCATCATAGCCTAATCACAATTAAAGTAATTAACGTTGGAAATAACGTAATTAGACAAACTATCAATGAGATACTGGTATAGAAAATTCAAATCGGACTCGGTACAGAGCTGTGGGAAACTGTTTCGATACCAGGAGATATGTTAGACCTCTCTTTCCCATTTTTGAAAACCAAACAGGTCTCTCTTTTAAATACTGTGGAGAATGATCTTTTCAATCATAAAGTTAAAAAGTACAAAAATACATCTGAAACAACATTAATAAAAATGGTGAAAACTACTGTGAAGGGTAATAGCAGTAATAGTCCACAAATAATAATAATAATAATAATAAAACAAATTAAAATAATAAGTGCTATAACCAATCCTATAATTCACATCCCTGGCACATGCTTCCCCAGTTTAATTAAACCACCTTTTGTTTCTCTCATACGCTGATTCGGCCTCATGATATAAATTAGTTGCCATTTATTCCATAACCTTTGAACAGTACTCATCAGAGTCATAAGAGGCTGACTGAAAAATAATCACTCTGAGGGGTGATTATTATTTAAATGTATGGAGATAAGACAGCGTGAAAGCAGGCTGAACAGCACACGTGTCAGATACCCATCTTGGTACCTGGGTTCTCATGATATATACTGATGGCTCCCTACTTTATGTTAAGATCCTATAACGTAGCTGAGAAGAGCAACACTAAAGTCAATCAGACTGCCACTCTAATTTTTGATTCTAAAACAGATCAGAAAGAAACATTATGGAATGTTCTCAAAAAAACGCTGGAAGCCACTGACATGCCACAGGTGCTTTCTCCCAACCTTACGGTCCCATCACCTCTACAAAGCTCTTGTTTCATACTGAAAAGTTCTCCTATCCCCTTTTCACCAGCCAAAGGTCAATAAATCTTTAGTGCCCCCCCTTCCTCCTGTCCCAAGAGAACATCATCCTACATAGGAAAATCAAACCCAAAAATGGCCTCTGTGCTCTCCAGATTAGTGTTCATGTTACTGGTAGCAGCACTCAAACAATACAGTAGATATGAGGCAGCATATATGCTTGCAAAAAAGCCCTTTACTACTAATTAAATGTCTAAGGGCACCTGTATACTTTTCACATGAAGCCTGAGTATATTAGAGCATCTGCATCCCACGGCACATTGCTAAGCAGCCAAATGTCAGGTGCACAGAGGCAGGGAATTATGGGAGAGACTGAGGCCCACGTGTGGACAAAGTGACTTTGAACTCACCCAGCTCTTTGACACGAGGCAGCACGTTGTCTGTGAAGCTAGCGTAGGTTGCCACCTTGCCCTCTGGAGAAGCAATGCCCACATGAGCCTCATAGATGCGCAGGCTTCTGGGCCTCTTAGGTTGGGGGTGCTGGAACTGCAGTGGATCCGTGAAAACAGTCATTGTCTGTTTAAAATGCACGAAGACACACTGCACCCCTGGCCATTTTGAAAAGAGCAGCCATCAATCTGACAATAAGACATGGTGTGAAAACAGAAGGTAACAAAGGAACACTGAGCCGGTTAACACAGGCCTGTTATAGTACTTTAGCAGTACGCCATACTGTGGCGTTACACACTTGAGCACTGAATATCACCATATTTTACTTTTACTTGCAAAAACTATGCCACAGACTTAGTAATAAAAAAAAGTTTGCGATCTCAGCAAAAAACACACCAGTACACACAGCTTTCCTGACCTTAAACCATGTGTCCTTTATTGATACACTTACAATTCTTGTGGTTATGAATCATTAATTTCCATCCATGTTAGTTCTGGCTTTTCAAGCAAAACAGAAGCAGTGGATCCTATAAGGCCCCCCTACGCATACTCCTGTCTGAACAGAGCCACAAACCCTAACTCTGTAAACCTAACTGGGTGCACATATTAACAACAAGACAGACGTGCTGGCTCATAATTAAGTATATTTGTATAAATGTAGCTTTGAGCAAACCTGTAAAAAAAAAAACAAAGAAGATGACAAGGTCACTGTGGCCCCCTTGTTCTCAAAACAATGAAGGGGGGGGAAGAGTTGGCGGCAGCTTCCCTTGCCCACACACCCCCCCTCACTAGAATAAACAGGGATGGCTCTTAAAAAAGGTGTTTCCTCAGAAGTGCTAATCTGCGATAATGAAAACACCCATTCTCTCCTCAAAATGAGCGCAGTGTTTTTCACTTGTGTGCTGCACACAAAAGCAACGAGGCTCTTGAACGGTTCCATCGCGTGCAGATAGGCTTTAATGTCGGGGGCACCAAAACCAGCTCCAGCTCATTTACACTGCTGCAGCCAAACGCTTCATCGGAGAGGGAGACAGTACTGGTGGCGGCTGGGGTCAGCATAAACCAGCAAAACGACAGCGTCAGGAGGCGCTGCGGGCGAAGCGTGAAGCGGGCCGTAGACGTGCCGGCTTGCTCTCGGGGCCACTCCTCGCCACGTTCCGGGCTACTGAAAACGGAACTAGCTGGAAATAGACAGCAACACTCTAATCGACTCCCACGTTTCTCCCTCCAGCCAATCAACAGCTCTGTTTCCTCTCTATACACTTGTGCAGGCCTGCTGCTCGTCCAGATCGCAAGCCGTGTTCTCATATGAGCCGCTCAGCATTCATCAGCTGTCGCTACAAACGACGTATGCTTAAAACAATGAAACGACAACGTAAACAGTTTCCTGTTCTGACAAGACTGACACCCTTCATAGCTACAGCGATGACAATTAAACATGTAGGCAAGACAGTGCACATGTCTGCAAAGGAAAATCCTGGGGAAAAACTGCAACATTTAACGTATATTTGCATTCCAAACACATTCCCTGGCCGAACTCCCGAGACGGTCAGTTCCAACGCTCTGCCTTGACTTCGTAAATGTTCAAGCAATTTGTGAGAACTGTTCCCTGACACCTCTCCTTCTCTCCCTTTGTGAATATTGCGGTTGCATAACATTAAGTGCCATTTTATCCGTCTGTGATGTTATCTTAATTGTTTCAGAGATACATGTAATATTCCATCTGTATTCTTTATTAAAAACTCTAGGGCAACCATATTGGCAAGGATGCTACATGAAAAAAACTATTTAAATTGAATATAATTCACTTTTTGATGATCCTTTGCACTTCATATTGCCGCTTATATATTTTTATATTTTACAGAGATGTTGCCATTTCCTAATGCTGTCCTCTGTTGCTGATAAAGTAAAAAATACTTTGAAGTTAGCTTTGTGAAAATACTTTTCGCCTACAGCAGGTGAAAACAGCCAGTGCCCTTCGTACATGTTTGCATGTTTAAGAACACGAGTCTGCTTTTTCGGCTCGCTTTCTTCAAAAGTTTTCATAATTCTGTCAGCACTCTTCTTGACACAGAGCTCAGAAAGACTTTCTCTGTTCTCTGACTGGACTTTGTCCCCTAATTCACTGTTCACATCTCAAGATGCTTCACAACACACACCTGGAAGGCCAGCAGGATTGGTCCAGTTCCTCTGTTAAAGACCAATCAGCGGTGTTTTTCACTTTTGAGACACTCCCGCCTGTCCATCTCTAAGAGCAGCTTCATTAGGTTCTCAATTCTAGTAAACAGCCTGGTCTCCTGAGCACCTGATTGAACTAAATGCTTCTGTAACTGAGTTAACTTCTCATTATAAAGGTTAACAATTTAAAAAGAGCTCACAAAAAGTCACAAGCTGTGTTCTTCCAGTACAAGTACTTAGCTTCAAACACTCATTTATGCCATACATCTTAGATTAAGAGTCGTTAAGCATGCTGGAGTTCTTAAACACGAGTGCACAGAGATAGAAGGTGTGTGTAAATGTGTGTGTGCACATGCCTGAGTGCATGCCAGGTGGGGGGTGGGGTGGGTGTCAGACCTCACGTTTACGACCTGACACTAAAAAGCACAGGCCCAGCTACACACAAGCCTCTGTAATGACCTCATCCCAGCACACTTACCCACTTCCTCCTGACTGTTACAAAAGGATAACCGTTAAATACGTAAAGCGATTAATAAAGTAACGCTTTAAACGACGTTCTCGTTCTCATGCTTACCTGGTAAGGCTCAGGAGGGTCCCAGTACACCCAGTCGTAGGTGACGGAATTCACTCCCTTTGTGACATACTTGGCCCAGGGTGAATTTCTGTACAGGAGCTCACCTCCCTGAGTACGGACCACCACCTACAAACAGGGAAAATTCTCACTAACTTCAACACTACGCAATGTCCTCAAATCAGACTGTTTTTGTTGTAAAAGGGATACATAGTGTATGGTGACAGACTCGGTTTTACTCGGTTTTGAAAAGATACATTTTGAAACCAATGCTGTCAGTCACTGACTGATTTAACCAGCCCCTCATTGGATACTGTTCTGGTTCTCATTGGGACAAACCAGGCATTGATTGACAGCACGCAGTAACACCACCTACAGGAAGCTTCAAAGCCTCATCTTCCCCATCACTGCTTTTATGTGCTTATAAGAGGTTTTAAAATCAACAAAAATTAAGATGTTTGGCAAGTACTGTATATATTGCAGGCAGATAAGGAAAAATGTTTTTTTACAGTACAGTTCTGTGTTGAAGAACTAAGTTATTAATAAGCTAATGTCAGGAAGTGGGCAATATTAAATCCATCACACAAGGAACAATGGACTGGTGTTTTAGACACCAAGAAGGCTTGAGAGAGAAACACACAAAAGCTTGTCATCCACCCATCCCACACACACCTGTACCTTACCCACCTCCCACTCCACTGCGGCTTGTCCTTATGTCTCTTTGATTAGAGGACCACATTTCAGGTGTGATGAAAAGACCTCCTGAGCTGTCCTGATAGAGGAGATCATGCCTAACGGTAGTGTCTCCCTACGTGTTGGGAATGAGGTGGGGGGGGAGGGACAGAGGTCAAACTGTCTTGGCAACAGAGTAGAGCACCAGCAGGAGCTGATGTTTCACTACAGCAGGTGGAGGGGAAGGAGGGGGGGGCGTGTGGCAGGAAGACCATCAGTCCCTTCCGTGCCTCAGGGGACAGAGTGGCGATCAATAACTCACCATAGCAACCAGCCTAGGCTGTAGTGGCCCCAAGCCAACTGAAGTCAGGAATATGCTTTAAAAGGAAATATTGACATGTACCATTCATGTCTCAATTCTAAATTACATTAAAATAGAACATATTTCTGTGTTCATTATTTTGTAGATGTGCCTAAACACTTTGATCTAAAGTGACTCCTACAGCCTTTCACTCTACACCAGTTTATCTACAAAGACGTGTACCTGAGTGGTTCAAGTCAACATGGATACTGAATAGCCCCAAAAAAAAACTAGCAACACCTCCAAGGTAGTGACAACTGCCAACTTTCAGCTCACACTGCCACATCCTTAATCACGCTACTTCTCAACACCATATAAAACATATATTTAAGAAATGAATGACTGCAGAAAATAAACAACACCATGAGATCTAGGCACCAAAAAAAAAAAAGAGTACCTTTGAAACCCAGCAGCTAATATCTGTTCAGTTTATTTCACTATGAATCACTAAATTAACCAACAGGAAATGGATTTCATCACATAGTGACTGACAGGAGAAAATAATCCACACCACTCTGGCTTTTCTCATTTCTCCCATTAATGAGAAAGAATATGCTCTGCATGTCAACAAAGTCATGCAACTTGGCATTCTGGGAAAAAAAGTAACATTCGCCTTTCCATCTTCCCATGAGTAAACCAGTGTAATGTCACATGACATTCAGAATGGACGTATGCTGTTTTCCTTCAATGTAAGAATGGTGTTTTGGTGAGCATATTTCAGCACAACGGTCACTCTAAACAGATTTCCCTTCCTTCAATGCCCCTGCTTGTGTTTTGCCGTAACAGCACCTTTATATGTACTGTACACTGAGACCGTAACTGACACTGTGCTTCACACAAAATGTGGGAAATTAAGGCCCATGTTCCCAAAAAACAAAAAAGTTTCTCATGTATTTAACATGTGTTACTGTGTTGAGTAATAAATGTATAAAGTGTGTATCGTTGTTAGCAGTCTACAGGCCTTGCAGTTAAGCCAGCATTTTGGAAAGAATTACCTTTCTAGGGCAAAAGTGTGGGTGTATGGGGATCCTGGGTAAGTATGGGGCAGAAGTGTATGGACTAGGCTGCCTAGGAATCAAAATACCCCTCTCAGCCTCACTTGGGGAGCGAACACACACCCACCCAAGGGAATCCTTTCCGAATCCGTGCAACGCGTTGGCTGCCCAGCCTCATCTCTTCACTCATCGCTGGGGTTGGGAGCTGAACCCAAATTTTCCTGAAGTTCTGAAGAATCCACCAATGAAACACTGAAGCATGTGCATATACATGTTTAAATATGTACCCATAAACAAATAAAGCCTAAAATAAAGTCAAAATCATGATCATAATGATGACAGAACACAAAAAACATTGCACAAATCGTTGAAGTTTGTGCTGTACACTTCAAAGTTGTGGTGAGCTTATGTTATGGTGAAGCAAGACTTTCCCTTTAAGCTTTAACAAACAATACTCAGAATCCTGAACTGCAGCAACTGGTGATGACAGTGTCGAGACAGGTTTGAGTTTAAACAATTAAGGCTCAAATTCTCATTATGAAACCTGGTCTTACATTTGCATTTATGAGCAACATCTACTGGGATAAAAATTGCCTTTCTAAAAATTGTCTAGTCTTCCCTAAACCAATAAACTTACTTAACTCTTTAGCCAGTGATGTAAATTCCTCTGCTGTTGTCAGGCAGCATTTAATTTCCCTGAGGGGGCAGAGTTTTCTCACATGGCCAACCTTGGAGGATTTTTGAGCGTGATGAGATTTTAAAATAAAAACTGAAGAATGTGGCAGTGTCTCCCTCAGTCTTGTAAATTCTGCAAAGCATCACTGCTGATTAGACAGTGTTTGAGAATCCTTCCAGCACAGTGCATGATATTAGTAATTCACATCTGGCTGAAATAAGAAAAACTGTGCTTGCATGGCAACACCTACTCAAAGATGGTTAAAAATTAATTCATGAATAAATTACAGTTCAGAGTTTATGAACTCTCCTAAGTGGTGTGGGAGATTTAAGAATCTCTAAATTCAGCTACTGAATGGTGTTCAGAGTGGAAATGGCACCGGTGGCAAGTTCACTCCATTGATTTAGAGATGCGTTTTAAAATGCAGCTTGTAGATTATTTAGTATTTTACGGAATGGCACCTTGTGCTCCCGTACGTGTGCGCAATAGAACAGTGCCTTGGATCGATGACCAAAGGCTTTCATGGCCTTGTCCTTGAAATCAACCCGACTCTTATAGAAGCAGACAAATATTATGGGATAAATCACACACCGAGGAAGATACAGAAACATAAAAAACTGAATCTGAAGTCAATCTCCACGTAAGAGCAGCAGGACACATTGTCACTTATTCCTTTGTCATGTACCTTGCCGTGAATCAGTTGATTTTTTTTTTTTAAAGCAGAATTTAGACTTTGTGGATATGCTCAGGGCGTATTCCATCATACTGAAAAACCAAGATCTAACACCTGTATAGTGTGCTTATTTGAATGGCATTTTAAAAAATAAGATGGAAATAGGTTATTCAAAATATGAATGGGATCCAAGTCTTCTCTGCAATAAAGCTCTGAAATACATATCTGAAATACAAATCTGATTCATAATTAAAATATCGCCACCAGAGACAAAACGTACAGTAACAAAAAAACATTAAAAATGATATTCTTACAGTCTGATGCGATTGCTTGTAGCACACCATGACCTAACATAACCTAAGGTATTTATTTTCTTATCAAACTTGGGTTCTCAGCAAACTCTGACCTCTTTTCACAGCTCTGAAAAACTCATCTCTGATATCTGAACTTCAGTTATTAGAGTCTCACAGATCTTATTGTGATACAAAAACATGATAAAGTCTTCTCCTAAAGCCCACTTCTTTCGTCACTCAGTGACAAAGAGCGGCATGGTTCTGGACGGAGTCCATTACAGAACCAGTTCCTTTGAGCCATACATAACAAACGAACTGTCTGATCTTCTCCACAGAAGTAATCTGGGAACAATGAGCATAATTTTGGACTTGTGGAACAATACCAGTGAGGACATGGTAACAAAAAGCCAGCACACATTTATTTTCAATGCAGCAATATGCAAAAGAGACAGGAAGTAAAGCGGAGGAAGCTGGACAGACACGCGAGTCAGCACAGAAACAATGTAGCAGTCATACGAACAGTCCTCATCATGCAGTTCTACTTTATATCCTCTCAATAACATTTTTTGACTTTAAGAACTTCATACAAGTACAGTTATTGCCCAGAAAGTTTATTCCAGCAATGCTTTCAACTATTAACAAGCCAGCTGAATCAGAAGAAAAGACAACCCTAATGCAAATACCTTGAGTCAGATACAATTCGTGTATAGATTCAAAGCAGCAAACCCAAATTAGAATCGCTCACAGTATGAGTGCTGTGCATTAGGACAAAGGATTGCCAGTCCTGCTGAGATGCTAAGTTACTGTGTGTCATCACAGCTTACATTCTTTACTCTCCCGCTGTTCCATACTCGAAAGGATGAAACATCTTCCCAAAGTGTGTGCACTACAGAACTTCAGTGGGAACTACAAAGTCCAGCAGAGAAACTGTGCATGAGTACGTGTGCATCTTTTGGGCTTATTTTAACCTTGCTCTCTGCTGTGGAAAAAAAGGAATTGTTTCTGTAAAGCACTCTTTCTGCCATAATTTGTTTGAAGGATTCAGGGCTTTTGGTCAAGATTCTGACTCAAATCGACATCTTTTACAATTAATTTGCTTTTATTTAGCCTGTTTCAGCAAGTGCAACACATGCAAGTATGTGTGCCTGTGTGTCTGTTATATTTGGTGTGTACCATGCATAACAATGTGTTCAGCAGGAAAACAAAACAGAACTCAATGCCATAGGGACTGCACACAAAGTCTTCTGAGAATTTCCCATGATTCAGAGCTGAGTAAAGGTGTTTCTCGAACTAGGGATGACTAGCAGCCTGACACTCCCTAGAGAATGAAAAAGAAAACAACAAAAACAGGCAGCATGACTTTCATAGTGAAGCCCGTACGAACATTACTCTCAGTCTATCAGCATATCAAAGAAATGGCTTATTGAAGGCTTTTTTTATTCAAGAAAACTTTTGTTACATTTTATGAATTGTTTAGACCAACAGTTTTTTTTTTTAGCAAAATAACTAATTTTTACAGGAAAGGAATAGGTTGTGTGGGCTGATATAATATTACGTACCTCTCAGTACATGTTAGCAGTCACACCCCCAATACATACCAAGGAGAATGTGCAGGAAAAAAAAAATCTCATCATCCATTATCTTAACCGCTTATTCCTGGTGAGGGTCGCAGGGAAACCTGGAGCCCATCCCAGAGCACACAGGGCGC
>JABJVR010000033.1:4658335-4674217 GCA_025773905.1 Chitala chitala | reverse complement strand
AATACATTGTCGGTAAACTAGAACGAGAACATGCATGCTTCTTTAATGGAAATATGCAGTTTGGAAGATCTTTCAACGAGAAAGCAATTGGAGTTAACAATTAGTCACAGTACGAAAAAAACATCAGTCTTAAGTGGCATGGTAAGTGCGCATTGTCCAGTTCGTTATATTTGTTGTAATGTTTAATATGGATGCATTACGAGTGTTAGCAGGTAGACATCTTAACCCATGACCAGAGTCTGCAGATTTTAAATGCCTGTAGAGGTTGCCGGAATCGCAAAGGAATTTCCTCAGTGAATCTTAAACTCCAGTGTAAGCAGCAAGTGGGTTGCACATAAATACAGTTTTTTGAAATGGTAATCCTGCAGCTCTGGCGCGTGCTCGGTGTTTCTGTGCGCGGTGGGCCATGCTGGGGATCAAAACGGCACGGAATTCAAGAGAGTCCTCACAAGAATGAGTATATACACAGTGCCCGGCGTCAATAATACTACAAATACACGGCTTTTACACATCCTTCTGCGCTACTGACAGCAGCGACAACGATGGCGTCGGGGCGCAAAGTACACGCCAGGATCGCAATGAAAGATGTTAAACCCGTGCTTTTAGAAATGCGCGTATCTCAATACGGGACGCCGCTGAAAGTTAAGTGTGTGGATACCACATTATGTAGGGTCGTATGTTACTGTGCATGTATTTTACATGGTCCTCATGAGCCTGAAAGGATTTACATTTGGTGCTTCCACAGCCCAAAGACGTGGTGAAGGTGAAGTGTAGATTGTCACCTGGGAGAGGTTCCAGGATCCCCATGAAATTGCATTGGATAAACGGTCTGAAAACAAAACGATTAATGAATTTGAAAGATCATTAGTGTAGCCCATATTTGCATCGCAAGTTCAATTATGTTTTACGAGGTTAAATGGCGTTTTAAACAGTACAACCACATTCGTCCATCCAATAATTTGTGACAGAGGTGACAACAGCAAGAGAGGTAGCAGATTTGGTGCAGGAACCGTGCAAGTATGACAGTGTTATGCCCATTATCGGTGTATGGAACGAGCAATAAAAGCCGCGTTGGTTCCCGAGCAACAGGAGATTACAAGGCTGAATCTGCTTCATATCCCAAGCGAGGTGCTATTTGTCTGGCCCGTAGCGTGACCTCTTTGCCCATTTCGCTCCAGCAAAGCAGTAAATGGGCACACCACGGACAGAAATGGACGCACCTGAAAAAAAACAAAAAAAAAACACCTGTGTAGTAAATTGCTGAGGATCAAGGCGTGATGTGTCAGAGTGGTGGGAAATGATTCACGTTGCTCTCTTAATGTAAAATCTCAGAGTAGACTTCAGAAGACCAACAGGAATTTGTCCAGTCAGGGATATGTATGCAAATTCAGCCAGCTCACTGTGTATATATAGTAATATACAATCCAACAACACACGCTAAAGATGAGAACAATAAGGGTGATGGAATGTTTGCGAAAAACATCAGTCAAAAGGTGCTGGATTCCATGTGAAAGCTATGCCAGCCATGTCCACTGGAGGGAGCACTGAGCTAATGTACATAGTTTTTATTTCTTCTTAACATATAGCATTTAAATCATCAACCCGCTGGTAAAGGCTTGTGATGTGTCAATTCACGGAATTTTAAATGGTTTATATTATATGCGTTTTTCTAAAGCCATGTCTTGTTTTATATAGCTATACCTTCTGGAAGGTTTTTTTTTTGGACTTTGTGAAGGAACTGAATGTAAAATATCTGGGTTTATACAGTTAAGATACCAAACAACGTGAACATGCAATAAATGGTTTATGTGGTTTTGTTTAAGTGCATGTTTTTCTCTCAATAGTTATGAATATCACCATAGAAATATATACTGCAGGCAAAAATATTATAATAGTGATTAAATTAAATCCAGCTAAACTCAATTTTCTCTAGTATTCTGGTTTAATATTCCAACTGAAAGTATTCAAAGTAAAAAAGGCAATGTACACAGAACATGATGTTACATATCTTGTGGCAAAGAAAAAAAACCTTGCTCTCTGAAAGTATAAAGGTTGATTTGGTGATTTTTCTGTAGGGTTTCTGTCAATCAGGACTGCCTCGAGATCCTGCCTGCATCCGTACCATGGCCTGCATATCTGAGCTCTGGGTTTCGTCTGGGATGTAAAGATTATACCGCCTTTCACTTGACTGACGGACAGCCCTTGTGCACAAATTGATCCTGCCTTTTTTTAGTCTGTAGTCCCTGACATTCTGGATTGATTCTCTTTAAATCCCTCAGTAGAGGTCCCAGAATTCTCCATGTCTTCCTTCAAGCTATCTGCACGGTCTACCACTGCCTATCTTTTGACTTGAGACTTTCTTTTCTGCTTTTGTCCCTAGGTCCTGTTATGTACCCCAAAGCTACTGATCTCTGTCGTGGTTTTTGTGTAAGTCTAAGTAGCAAAGTCTTATACAAATGATTTAAGCCCCAGTCAAGAGGGCAGTCATAAAAGTTATTCAGAATGATGTTTGGTACAGAGTGGCCAGTGATTAATGACTGTTGTTCTAACTCCTTTCCATCAACCTAATGCACACGTATTGTGTCCTTGAGGAATGGACGGGTAGTTTCAGAAGCTGTCAGTTCATACATAAACACACAGTCATTCAGTGAGATCTGTCAGGAGTTAAGGGATTGGATACTATTGATTCACTTACCTTCTGTTATCAGTTCCCTCATGCTGTAAGGTTTGTATTCAGACACTTTCAAGCAAAGCAAGAGGTATGGCCATCTTCTTGGGGCAGACAGAGAGGAGTTTGCATGAAAATAATTTTTGAACGCTTTGCAGCTGTTACACCAATAGGTGTGTAATGTTATCGTGACCGTGCGTATGTTCTTGTTTTGATGTAAAAACAGGAAAAGATTTCAGTACAAGAATGCGTGTTAAGTGTGCTTTGTACCTTGTATAAATATGGGTGCACTAGCAGGTAAATTGTGAGTAACAGAAATTTCTCCAACCAACGTTTGCCAGCTGGTGCTCTGAACGTTAAAGAAAAAGTAACCTTGGAGTAGGCGGAGCATATTGATGCATGTATGGCAAATGCTGCAGTGTACATCCAGGACGTGGTTCTTCAAGGACGTGGTTCTTCACCCACCATTGGCAACCGAGAGTTTTTTTTTTTTTCTTTTTTGAGCCTGTGAAAGCTGAAAGGGGACGATAAAAAGCTCTCGCATGAATTGAAGGTGCTCACAGCACCTGGGCGTGTTCTTCCGAGTCCATCGGTGCCTGCGACTGGGCAGCGCGGCAAGCGGACAGTCGGTCTCCCTCCTCCACACGAGCATCGTCTCCTGAAGCGTCAACGCGATTGTGCGTCATGTGCGGTCATGCGTTCCCATGCCATGAAGTGGGCCAGAGCTGTCCGCGTAGGACTGGCACACGCATCAGTGCGTAGCCCTGGCTTTTTCCTTTGATTGTTATGTTACTGTGTTTTCCTCTGGCAAGCTTGCAGAGACCCAAGCAGGTTGGTGTGGATGTAACTGCCAGACTAATAGTATCTCATGTCACTTTGGTTTTGCCATTATCTGAAGTCCCTGTGTAGTGGAGGACTGTGCCATAGGGAAACAGCTGCCTATGGCCTCACACACCTTTTCTGCAGATCTTTTTTCTTCCACCTACTGCTGGCCCACTTGCCCCCCCCCCCCTCCTGACAAACAGCTCCATGATTGGACACAGGGGGGCGGGTGCGTTGTGGGAAGAGGAATCGGCTCTAGAATCAAAGGTTGGCAGAGGTGAGTGCTGTGCGGAAGTTCAGCTCTTCCCTGCTCAACGCTAATAGGCCCCCGGGGTTCATCAGAAGATGCTGGAGCTTTCTTGGTCACTAGTGGAGGCTGGGGCGACCCACTGAGCACTCTAACACGGACTAGGCAGAACACAGCACGGGTCCGCTGTGCATGGCTGTTTGCGAGTGGAGAGTGAACATTACTGCGTCTCCCTTTTGTCTTTCTCTCCCTCAATTCTTCGCGCTTTTTCTGCTTTTCTTTAGAGATGCAGGTCATCCGTGGATTCGTGCACTATAGAGACACCCATGGCTCCACTACAACATGAATCGCTTTTTTATGTAACCTCACAGTGATGGATAAGATGGGAGCTGACTTGCCTGGGAGCTACTTCCAGACATCGGTGGGCTGATGCAAGGCTCTAACCATCAAGGCATTGTACAAGCGGTGGATGAATGCAAGCATTTCTAAGCCAGTATGTCCTAGCATTCATATTGGACTAACACAGTTGAATTGTATCATATTCAACTGGAAGCAGCTCGCAGTGTGGAGTTTTAGTTAGCTTGGTTTGAGCTTAGACACTGAGCTGTCAGCACAGGCGGGCCCTGGAGTTTTGTGAGGCTATGGGGACTAGAATGATGTACAGGGGTTTTCTATTTGTGTGCTGACACAGGGCAGCTGCTTATGTGTTGCAGTCTCTCACATGGATCAAAACATGACTTGAAGGCTAAAGGGTAGCGCTACAAAGCTAATTCCTCGTGGTACACTTCTGCTAACTTCACAAAATGAAGCCAGTGTTTAAGCTTATTGCTTCGGTCCAAGTAAAGAGTGATGAGTAAGGGGAGATGGAAGAAAACCCAGTGGGGATAAGGTTGAACTTGCGTGACCTCGATCTCTTCCTATAAGTTGCCTGAACATGAACAGCAGAATCTGAACAACAGAACCTGGGTGGCCTGCGGCAGGACCGGGTCCGGTCCGTTTCTGGAGTAGAACACAGCGAGTGTCAGTGAGCTAAATCTGGCAGAAGACCAGAGGCCGGGGGGGGTGGTACAGTTCAAATATGTGTAACAGGAGAGAGGCACCTTGCGATTAGAAGGGAAGCACAGGCATTTAACAGGAAGTGCTCACGCTTTTTTAGACCTACGTGAACATTTCACTGCAGCACCTGTGCTGTCAGAAATAAGTACGACGCCGCAAAAATCAGGCCTGAGCGACGAGCATCACACATGCCTTCTGTTCAGCTAACTCATGCATCAATCATTACAAGGCCTCCACTCTGACCTCCCCACCTACAGAGAAGCAGTAAACAGATCTATTTTAATAGACAACCATATGTATTATTCATCTGAAATGCTTGTTTAGTAGTAAGACTGAACTCTTATGAAAACGTGGCATATTCCTATACATATTAAAATGCAAATAAATAATATTCTAATATTTTCCAAGTGTTCACTGCTATATTGAAAATGTGTAAATGTCTAATTCATGTGAAATTACAGGCTTATATTGAATGCTTTTTTGCAGTGCACGTATATTTGCAATATATGTGTCATATTACATTGTGATAGTGACAATAATTTATGTAACGTATGCAGAATATTTTTACATATGCTAAAAGTGTATTCCAATTACCTTGCAGTAAAGGAATATTGCCTTTTACTCAAGCCTGGTTGGACAATCTGTTGAGCGGTGTTCCAGTCCACTGGGGTGGCTTCCATTTTCAAATGCAGCCATATTATACTGAATCTACTTGCTGCAACCATGGCAACGGATTAGGCAGGAAACTCATATCTTTGTTTTTCAAATCTGGCACATGAACTTTACAAAGTACTTGCCCAAGAGATTTTTGTGTTTGATGTTGCCATTTTTTAAATTATTTTTATTTCAGGCAACATATGCACTGAAAATCACCAGTAGCATTTTTTGCCATGTGTAAGAATAGCAGAGAGATGCTTTCCACTCTCACAGTCACAATAACTCACACATGCATACACGCACACATGCGCGCATGCAACACACACACACACACACACACACACACGCATACACACATTCACACTTTCACCCTATCCATGTTAGGTTGTCTTGTATCGGAACTCCTAGCTCTCAAACTGACACCCCACACGATATCACTTCATGTGTTGGACTCAAACGCACTTCTTACTTATCTGTTGGATTTTACCACTACATGTCAGGCTACTCACCTGAGAGTGTAAAAGCAATTAATGCTCCAACTTTGAGACTTTGTAATGCGTCTTTTAAGACCACATCCTTCAGCATCAGCATTATCAGGGTGCCAAATATTTGCCAAGTTTATTCAGGTCCAAACTTGTTTAGGTTAGCACTTTAGTTAGCTCCTCTGGGCAGCAGCTTCCACGCAGCATTCATACCGCTAGTTATGAATCAAGCGGTTTTGCTGAGGTGGCTTTTAACACCCTCCCATGTTTCCCGCGGCTTCACCATGGTTGCCCAACACTCGGACACAGTCAGCCACACTCGAGTTCTCATCCTTGTGGGAGGGGCTGAATTACACGGTGTGCACGGGACAGCCCGAGGGGAAACCCTGTGCCACGTCTGCCACCTTACTGAGAGAGCCGTACTTTGTGTAAATGTGAGTCGGACGTTACTCTCGTGCACCAGCGTTTGGCTGAATGGTCTGTTTTGTTTTTGCGGTGCATTTTACAACGAGCATCATTGTCACATTTGTTTATCTGGGCCATTTTGAGGTTCTCTTCCCACATTTACTGAAGTGGACTTGCAGGGTGCAAATTCACACTCTTCATAGTGTTGTTGTACAGCATGCAATAGATGGGGAGACACCACTCTAAATGATAATTCCTTTCATTCTTCATTCCAGGAGGGGCGCCTCTGCAGTGAACAGCTCAGGGCTTCAAGTAAATAGGCAGCACTGTGCTGCAGGGAAAACTGTTAATTCAGAAATACAGGTGGTCCCCGACTTATGATGGAGATGCGTTGCGATGACCCCATTGTAACTTCAACATATTATAAGTCATGACGTTGCCAAAACACCAGAAATGCAAAAAAAAAAAGTGCTGTAACACCGAGACAACCAAACTCTGTCGATCGCTGGCGAGAGTGAGGCATCTCACACGGCGAGAGATGCGTACATCCTGGCAGCATCCCAATGTATCGTACCGCATATGCTGCTAAGTTTCCCTGCCGCACAAAACTTAAAATATTTTTACAATTTTTGTCGTATCGCCATCGTCTTCGTAAGATTGAAATATCGTAAGTCAAACCATCGTAACCATCTGTATGCTTTAAAAACCTACCGTGGTGTGCAGAGTCCTTCTCTGAGTCTTGTATCTGGAGGCAGACATGGAGGACCTGAAGATGCTGTCAGGCCACTACTCAGACACCTGTTTAAGGAGATTAAGGCTGTTGTGTCTCTCCACACCATGTCTATGTTTGCTGAGTCTAGCATTGATGTTAGAGGAAGATACCAGCCTCTTGTCTGTCACAGCCTCGTTCGAAATGGCCAACATACAGCTGGGTGCAGAACTCGTTCTCTACCATGTCTTACACTCTGATTATTTCTGTCAATCAGGATAGCAGTCAGGACCCAAGCCCCGCCCCCAGGAGGTGTGTCTGCACAAAACAACCACATTGACATCATGTTTTAAAATTGCTTTAAATTAACACGTGAGGTTATCTTAAATTGTTGATTTTGAAGTTGTCTTTCATGTGGCTTGTTAAAGTTTTTCTGTGAGTTTGGCATAAGTCTTTTGTTTTGCTGATTTCAAAAGAGATGTAATTATGATTGCCATTACGTGGTAGATACTTGTTCAGAGAAACTTTTCACAGTTTCCCAGTTTGTTGTATAACACCTCAGTACTTCTGTCAGTTTTTTTCTGAGCCAGCCACTTGCTAATAGGGCATATCTGCAGAGCCGGCTTGGTATTTCAGGTTCACAGCCGTACAAAGGCTACTGTTTCTTATGATCGTTCCAGGAATCTCAGCTACAGAGGTGTTTTGAGGATAATCGGTTGGCATCTGTGTATCTCTAGTGACTGGACTGCTGCCAAAAATATGAGAGGAGGATCAGGGGAAGAGCTGTCGAATGTCACCTGTGAGGACACGGGGGAAGAGGCACGAAACATTCTTTGTTTTATTGTTTGCAGTGTGGCTTAAGATTCAAAGTGTGTGTTGAACTCCAGTACTTTTGTGTATCATCAAATAGGCTTTTGAAAACCCAGTAGAAGGATGGGGCACAGGCCCGATTGCCCAACGGCCTGTTAATTTGGGCCTGACAGTCCCCATATATATTTTGACTTTGGCGCAATTCGATTTGTTTTAGAAGCTGTTACAAAAGCCAGCAGTATTGCAATGTGATGCTAAAAGCTCATACAGATCGTTAGGTAAGATGAACCCAAAGGAATACATAGAGTTTTTACTGTAACAGTCATCACTGGAAGTCAGCAGGCATACATTCGAAATGGTGTAACTGTTATCTGTTTTAGATAAAGACTATAAATGACAGCTTCTCCACTGCTGGAATATAACTGTGCCCCCATAGATACAGTAAAATTGCAAATGAGAATGTGACCAAATCTATGCAGTAGGAAAAACGATGAAACTTGTCTGCGAGTAAATAGATTAAAATGCAAACCGTAGCCGATTGTCCATTTGGCCCCTTTAAGTCATTGACTGTCCTTGGACTCAACAGATCGTTGGACTATCAGATGGACAGCTAAAATGACACCATACAGTCCTGCGGAGGAATTCAGTCTTGCATGACAGTTAATATATAACCACTACCGATTTCCAGTAGAGTTTTTTTTTTTTAAGTACACAGCTCAAAATTGACACTGTCTCTGTGTTTGGGAATAAATAAATTTAGAAAACAGAATCCTGATGAATATTTTAAACACATATTCAGTCTTTATCCCCTTGAGTGGCAGAGCCATCAACTAAACTGAAGGCACTGATGTGAGTGAAGGTTATTTGGTTCGTTTTGAAAACGTTCAAATATTTTCCTCAAGGGAGCTTTCAAAGACAGTAGTTGTTAGCTCTCCTTGACCCTGTCTCAGCGTGAACACAATCCAATTAAATCAAAGATGCTGAATTAACAGTGTCTGAAGTTTAAAGCCCCTCCAAACTCCTTTATGTCATTTCATGCAGTCATTCAGCCTGGCTGACGATTGTGGAAGGCTCAGCTCCTTCTGTTTTAAGGTTACGGGTCAACCGATGTCCCCAACTTAGACGCAGTGCGTATTTGAAGCGTGAAGCTAGAAGTGATTCTGTTAATAAAAAAAATATGTACAGCATGTTCTTAATTAGTGTTTTATGTTGGTTAAGAAAGGAAGTAAGAAATTATGTTTCAAGGAAGTGAGAAATTATGCATTGTCATGGTTTTCCTTGATGTGCTTGTTGTGTGTCTGCACCCTTGGTTTTTTTTTCCTCATTTGTCTTTGTCGAATGTTTTCACTTGTTCTGTGCTTCCTGTTAGCCTTTTTATTAGGCTTGGTGTTTCAATGTGGTGTGGCTTCGTGTTGAAGTCACTTAACTCACAATAGTGGTTCTTGGTGTTTCGTTTAGTTTAGTTTTGTTTTTTGGTTTGTTTTGTTGTTTGTTTCTTTGTCGTTTCTCCCTGCCCTTTTCAGCTCCCAGTATGTGTCTTTATGGCCTTGGTCTTATTTGTTCTCAGTTTTCTTAGTTCACTTTTGTGTCAGTATTCAATAAATCTCTCTGCAAATCAACATGCTCTGCCTTGGTGTATCCTGTCCCAATCGTGACACACATGGCACAACACAAGACAGTGTGACTTAGCTATGTATGACAGTTAACGTATGACTTTTTGTCACAGAAATGGTCGGAGGCCTCCTAACATAACATTTCAGTTTAACAAATGTGGATTACCTTACCATTGTGGGATACATGAATATTTAAGAAGGATCAATACAAGTTGATAAGTTCTATTTGATATGTAGGAGAAACAGAATTCGTATTTGTAATTTCTTTTTTTCATTGTAATGTAATATTTGCACATATTGACCCGTTGAAGCTCTCAGTGGTACAGCCTGGAGACATGAAACGCTTGTAGCCATTGGATGCATTTTTGTTCTTGATGCAGATTTTGGTGGTGTTGTTTGGAGTTGCTAATATGCTTGTAGTTTTCTGAATAGTTTAGCAGTAGTTGCTGGCAGAGGAGGAGGATTGTGACTCCAGCTCACTGTTATGTTTGTTTCATTTTTATTTAAAGTGCCTTACGGCAATTCTGTTTGGAAAAAAGTGCTATGTAAAAATAAACTGAACTGAAATGAGTAGTGTGAGTACTTTTTCTAAGCAGTTAGACTTGTTATAGGAGCTGGAGTCATCTGTCATCGTCGCTGAGACTGGAGCTGTTATTTGTTACATTGATGGGAAACGTGCAGACGGAGTAGTTGGTGGCTACAATGTTAGCTGTAGCCTCGCACCTCAGTGGTTATGGAGTTGAATCTGGCACTGTGTGTGTAGTTTCTAACTCGGCCACTAAGGTGCCAGTTCCAAACTCGGATAAACGGGGAGGGTTGCGTCAGGAAGGACATCCGACATGATACCTGTGCCAAATCAAATATGCGGATCACAAGCAAGTTTTCCATACCGGATGGTAGAGGCCCGGGTTGCCAACGACCGCCATTGGGCTGGACTGCAGTTCCCTGTCGGCCGTGTTCACCACCCGCTGCGTAAGGGAAACTACGTGAGGAGGTTCATGGACAGAGGACAGAGGAAACTGCAAAGAACAGGCTGGCATGGAGAAGCATGATCCACTGTGGCGACCCCTCAAGAGAACAACTAAAAGAAGAAGACTGTGTGCGTAGTTTTACCTCCGTGCCTTTGTGGGATTTCTCTCAAAGACGTTACAGTATCACATAATCGTTAATGATTCTTTTTGCTTGACAGTCAGGTGAAGTGTGGATTATAAATTGCCCCAAAGATGTGAGTTCCTTGCGCTGGGTTAGCACCTCATTTAGGGTGTATGCTAACTTCTACCCTGTATTGCTCCTCTCCAGTAGCCCTCCTCCCAACTCTGCCCAGCAAAAAACATCTTCTAAATAAATTAATAGTCAAAGTAGTTTGTTGTTGAATTTTTTGGCACATTTACTTGTTGCTGTAGTGGTCAGAACTATTGTTAGGGTAGCTGTTTTGGCAGTTGAGCTTTAAAGTTAAAAAATAATATCACATAGCATATCCTTTAGCCATCGTGTAAATATTTGTAAGAATGAGCAGACCATTTCATCATTGTTTCTCTTCCTGATTCTATAATATATCACAGCAGACACCAGACTCTCTTCTCTGCAGCCTCTTACATACTTTGCCTTCGGTTGCCCTTTAACAACAACACTGAGTGGACTGGTGAGAGGCCTAACTCTCATAACCTTTTATGATGGTGCCGTGTGATCTCTTGATCTCTCTAGGGTTTCAAACACTACTGGAGTGATTTGATAACAGCCTGGTTATGTCCTTCAACATCTTAGCTGGGGGAACAAGATGTGAGATGCTGAGTTCAGGAGCCATGCTCGCTGTGGGGGAATGGGAGCCGGATGGGAGTCCAGAGTTCAGGCCTGCAGTCTGAAAAGCCACATCTACTTTTTGTCAGACTTTAATGAAGGGTATGGAGGCACGTGGCTGTCAATGGCAGGAACGCCTTAGAATCTGCATGCAGTAATACAGATCCAGAGGCCGGAAGGTCAAATAAGGACATGCGGTGTTGCACTGATGTTGGAGCTGTGATGTATTAGGATGGATGGGTGATGCATCACATGCTGTGAGAAATGGCCAAAGTAGTTCTCAAACCACCAAACTATTCCTCTTCTGTAAGCTCTAGACCGTGCCCTGAAACTGATGGCAAATGAGGCAAGCTCTCAGGCTGGACCAAACAAGGTCCTCGGTATAAATACGAGAACAAACAGGACCTCCGGGACTCCGAGTCCTGTAGTTAATTGGCCTGTCCTACTGTCAATTGACGATTTTTATTGGCTGGAGCGCTGTGGGAGAGGAATGGCGAGCCAAGCACATCAGAGAGACGAAGATGAGGACTGGGCCAAGGCAGGACAGCTGTTCCTGCTCTCTGTATTCCCCTCCAAGCCTGCAGACCCCCTCTCTCCGTATGCTTCTCTAATATCTCAATCCAGCCACTTTGGCTGAACGGCAGCAAACTACAGAGAGTGCATGCAGGGGCGCACTCAGGGGCGCACACAGACGTTTGCATTCAGGGTTCCTCGCTCTCTTGCGCACGGTGAAGGGCACACACGCACACAGACGAGAATGCGTGCAGCCTTTGGCTTACATGTGCATGAGTCCTGAGCGCAATTAAAAACACTGCTCACTCTTGAAGGAGGCACGGAAGTGTGTTCCCAGACAGGCCTTGAGTCACACGCAGGTCTGCAGAAAGCTGTGCTGGCACAGCAGAGGCCTTTATCACCCGGTGAAGCTCTGGTTCCAGTGGCTTTAAGAGTCATCACTGAGACAGATGGAGCCAGAGGCACCCTCATCACATCTGCCAAAAGACACTGTGTATGTTCCTACAGTGGGTCCCGTACCCTGCTCTCCTGTGCCCACGTTCCATTTCTTCCTTTCTAGACAGGACTGAGGGCCGTCAGCTTCTGTCTTTTTCTTTTTTTAGATGGTGTGTTTAGGGAGATGTTATCAGTGTTCAATAAGAACTAGCGTTTCCCGGCAGCTCCTTCTCCCTTTTTTTTACCAGCTCCGGAAGGTTCCGACTGCGGCACATATCCGTCTCCTGAAAACAAATCTGCCCTTTCATCACGGCCGTCACCGTCATTTGCTTGGAGAGCCAGTAAGTTTCATGAATGGCGCCACACTTACCGGTCAGAGACTAAGTAATGAATCTCTCTAATGCAGTTCTTCTTCTCATGGTTTTATGTGTTACAGCTGGGAAGACTGGAACATGATCATTAACCCCCCCCCAGCCTATGAACTGACCTGAATGACCATCTAGAAAAGCAATGGAAATATGTCATGATATAGAAGCAGCCGCTGACCTCAGTTACAGGAATGATTTTAAAATATTTATTTTGTTTTCTGTGAATTCTGTTAAAACTAAAAACTGAAAAAACATGACTGTCAGAGTGCTAGATGTTAAGAATTGAATTGTTTAATAAACCAAGCATTCACGTTTCAGGATTCTTACAGTTAGCAACGTCATAGCTGGTTTGGAGTTGCAGAACCAGCAGGGACCTGTGATCTTAAACAAGTGTCTATGTGGAACCAATGGGGGCTTCTGATCTTAAACAAGCTTTCAAGTGAAACCAATAGGGACCTGTAATCTTAAACAAGCTTTCATGTGGAACTAATGGAGACCTCTGATCTTAAACAAATTTCTGTATAAAACCAATAAGGACCTGTGAGCTTAAATTAAGTTCCGAGTGGCTTATTAGTCACAAGTAACAGATAAGTGTCTAGTAGGAAAAGGTGAAGGAAATTAATGGAAATTTATGCAAAATGTGCGTAAGGACATTGTTTCCATCTAGCAGCATTCGGAGCTGTTTAATGGTGTTGCAACGATACCACAGCAAAGAGTGTCAGAACACTGTATGAAGGGAACTGAAATAACTTCTCCTGCATTTGTGAAGTGAATGTAAAAGTGTGAAGTGAAACACAAATCTAAAGAAACCGTTTCTTAAAGAAGCCGTATACGTCACCGGCAAACCAGGATGCTTTGCCATATCTTATAACAATGAAAGGCAAAACGAACACCAGTATGAAGACCTCAACAAAATAAAGCAGAGAAATAGCACATGGATTTAACCAGCTTATAACAGGCTTGGTGTACATTTGCAAAGACAAGCGTCACATGCACAAGTAAATTTCAGTGTTTTATACATTAATTGATACGTTATTCAGGCTAACTGTTTTGGCAGTAATTCTTCATTATGATGCGTGTCTGTCAACAAGCGTTCCGCGATACAGCCTGAACAGCGAGGATGATGGGTAGAAGCGCTTAATTGAAGGGGATTATCTGAAACTATGGACTTTTGCTGCAGAAGTAGTGCTGCCGCTCACTGAAATCACATCTGTCACTGGGATCTCCTCTGCTAATTCCCTTTCATATCTTGGTAGTTTTTCATTGCGCTGTTGACAGCCAGTAGAGTGTGCCACTCTAGTTCCATTGAAATGGGTCTGAAATACGTTCTCAGAACGAGCAGAGTTGATCACCCAAGGAACAGAGCTAGACTGGAGTCAAGCCATCTCCCCCTGTGGCCTTGAGGTTTGGTCGGTGAACGTCTAGGCCGAGCATGCCTCTCTGCGGCTGCTGAGTTTCTTGAGCAGTCGTCTCGTGACCGACGACGCAGCTGCGCATGGAAATAGAGGAACCTTTCTCTGGCAGCGAACCAGGAGCGTGCTGGAGAAGTGAAGGTCATGGGCCGCTCCTGTGAGAGAAAAATGGCGATCGGAGGCCCCCGTCCGTCTGAGCGTCCATTAAGGAGCACTCCAGGCCCATCTCCTGCACCAGACAAATGGATTTCACATTCTGCTCTTTAATTAGCAATGCTACCGTTGCAGGGCCCTTGGCTGCTAAGTGTTTTGAACCACTTAATGCACTAACGTGACCCCAGTGACGATACAGCCCCCTGTCTTTGTTGCATCAATTCTATGCAGGTAACGGCAGTGTAGAGGCTGCATAATGCGGGGGAGCGCACTGAATGCTGATTCCCTGCAGATCTCAGAGGAGCTGCATGATAAAAGATCCATTTGCCCCTGGGAGAGGATAATACCCAAATGTCCTCCTCTTCCCTCCAATACCTTCCTGCATCCATTCTTGATTTTATTAATTACCTGCATGCTAATTAAGGACAAGCCACTGGTGTTTTTAATTTTTTAAATCATTGAATGTTACGTTTCATTACCTTGGAACAGACCAGGTCGCATGAAAACAATGTCCAGAGGTAACAAAGGGCTGTATTCTCCGCAGAGGCTGATCTTTGCAGCAGTGTTTGCTTTGCCCGTATGTGTGAGATGCTACATTTCAATGCAGTCATTAGCATGCGTGCAGCAGCAGCCCCTTCTCATTGCTATTTAAAGTTGATGTTTTTTACAGAAGGGTGGGGGTGACGCATAGCTAGAAACATCCCAAGTAAAGGATCTGTGGCTATGAAATGACTTCTTGTTGTCCTTTGTTTTTTCCTCACTGGAAAGCACAGCATCTGCCTTGCCGGTGTACCTCTCTCACATGCAGGAAGCACTGGGTTGCATCCTCTGATTGAAGCGAGCGCATTCCACTCACTCGGGCAGAGCAGCAGCTTACCCCCAGGGTGAAAACAGAATGCCACAGCAGACAAGCAGTGCCAGGGACTGAGCAGTGGAGGAATACCTGGTAAGTGACCCTACTGAACACAGCAATGTGCAAAGCCTTCATAGACCCTCCAGAACACATCAATGTGCAAAGCATTTGCAGACCCTACAGATGTCACATGGATATTTCTTTCTTCAATCAGACTGAAATCATTCCAATTAAAGATTCCAACCGAATTGTTTACATGGATGTTAATCCGATAAAGACATGTCTTTACATGCTCAGAGCATTTAATCAGACTAAATTTTTTGTGACGTGCAAAGTGGTTGCACCCACTTTTGACGTATATTCCAGCTTTGTAAACTTTTCATAAACCTGTTGAAATAGTGTGTAGTTTTGAGATTTTGAACCATCAAGGCACTGGATAATTTTTAATTCTTTTAAAGCTTCCCAAAAAATAAATAGCATTTAGACCACTTTTGCCATGTTTCTGTCCCTTACAGAAACATATCAAGTCACCTAATGTTAACCCCACATGGGACAAGCATGCACAGAAAGAATATATTTATTCCAAAAAGAGGGAAACAATCTGATCAAGTGTTTGCAGTTTGCATACACAAACCGATTGGATTAGTAAAGGGTTACGCCACTCTTCTAACTTGGTTTGAAAATTCATTTGCATTAAGCCAAATTGGAGCAGTCTGTTCTGATTTATGTGGATACATGACGCATTTTCTGAACAAGCCGTTATTAAATTAAAAGTGGAATATCAGCATTCATGTAAACACGGCTAATATACAAAGCCTTTACAGAGCCTATAGAACAAGTCAATGTATACAGTCTTTACAGAGCCTATAGAACAAGTCAATG
>JABJVR010000033.1:4643066-4658235 GCA_025773905.1 Chitala chitala | reverse complement strand
ACTTCAATTCCCGCTTATCACAGCATCACTGAGATGCAGGACTCCAGTGAGAGTGAACGCACAGGAAGTTCCATCCCCACTTATCACAGCATCACTCAGATACAGGACTCCAGTGAGAGTCAGAGCACACAAACTTCAATTCCCGCTTATCACAGCATCACTGAGATGCAGGACTCCAGTGAGAGTGAACGCACAGGAAGTTCCATCCCAACTTATCACAGCATCACTGAGATACAGGACTCCAGTGAGAGTGAACGCACAGGAAGTTCCATCCCAACTTATCACAGCATGTCTAAGACAGAACTGCAGTAAAGTGCACTCAGAAAGCACTGAAGCATTGTTACTCTCACAGTTTGTACCTGTTAATTAATTCAAATTAAGCACCTCACTCAGAGGAACATTAGCAGGACTCCCCCTAGGGATTGAACCAGCACTGGGTTATGTGTTCTTTTCTTTAACCATCACTATAACCACTACCCTGCTGTATTTCCTTGCTTTAAGTATTCAGTTTAATCAAGGGCTTACTAAAAATAAATAATACATGGTAATTGAGGTCATAAACTGTGACAACTTTGGACACAAGGTATGTAAAACTACCTTCTGTACTTTTTGAAGTAAAAACTAGCTGAGCTTTTGTAAACCTCTGATCAAATGGACAACCACAGCTTTTGAATTTGAGCAGTCTTTGTATTAAAATTAGCCCATGTCTGTCTCTAAATATGGTGCCCCCTACAGAATGTAGGGAGAGAGAAGTCCATGGTGAGTAATTAAATCTTGAAGCTCATTTTCCATGCAGTGGGGTGTGAGAGAGCCAGCTGCCCGCAGTCATCCCAGGCGGCTGTCAGACTGCAAACATGGAGCAGCTCTTCTCTCAAGGCAAGCCCCATCCACTGCCTGGTGGCCAGGAGCTCAGCAGAAGCTCTCCTGCTTTCAGAGCTGACTGGTGACAGAGGAAGGAAGACGTCCTCCCCACTGCTACCTCGAGCTCTAGCACCACAAAATGTGAGCCCATGCATCAGTGCTAACAATTAGTATTCAGTAGCCTTGCTGTAAGATGCAGACTTCACAGGATCTGCCTGTGCGTCTTGAGGGCGCAAGCTGTCAGGGACCGCTTTGGGCGAAATCCGAGCAGGCATCGCAGACACAGCGACTGCCCAGAAGCCTAATCCACCTCCTGACCATGCACCTGAGAGAAGCTGGGACTGATAAGCGGGGTGAAGGGAGCGGTGTCGGAGCTAGCTTTTCACAGGTCCCCAGGCCGAGACTGACGGCTTTTCAGCACAGTGTTGAGAGCACTTGGGGCTCCCCAGGAATGTGAGGCAGCAGAAACTCGCCGTCGCAAGTCCTGTGTCCGAAATCCGCCTTCTGACAGATGGAGAAGACGGATCTTAGGCTGCATGCAGAACGAGTGGAGAGATAGTCTTCTACCGGCATCCACTTTCAAAGTACTTCTCTCTGCCTGTGGCAAGTTACGCTCTCTTAGTTACCTTGGGAGAAAATACCTTCTGTCCCCACGGGACATAAGAGATATCGAGAGCTTTTCGGTGCAGGAAAAGTAAATTGATTCAAGGTGTAGGGGCTGTCTGGAAGAGATACTGAGGAAGATAGGAATGAAAAGTGGATAAATGGAACACCTGCTGGGCTCTGCCTGTCAATTAGTGCTCCATGAATTGCTGTTAATCAGGTTAATTAGAGGCTATTATTACTTTACTTTTTTTAGTCGTTTTATTTGGGGTACTTTACAGTGCTTTCAGGGCAGATCTAAAATTTTTGGCTCACCATCTGTGTGGTAATAGGTAGGACTGTCTTCTCTTGTCCTTGACCTTGCTTTGAGATGGTCTGATGATCGATGGTCTTTGAAGAGCTAACAGCAATATCCCAGCCTCCTTGGTAACATCTGGTTCAGTCAGGGGCTGGAACACAGACCTCCTGACCTAGAATTCATCATTAAGCAGCAAATTGGGAAGCAGTTGAGTTGCTTTCTAGGTATACACACTGGGAGGATGAAGGGGGCAGAAATGGCATGTTGTGGGCCATGCCAAAGGTACACAGGGGCATAAGGTGGTAAAGGTACATGCAGTACCACCTGATTCAGCATAACACTCAACAAATTGTTAATCCAGACATTTCGAAGAAATGGCAGTTAGGCCACAAGCCATTTTTCCTTTCCTTATTCCGGTGCAATTTCATAGTGACCCCCCCCACCCCTCCATATCCCGCCATCTCCCATTCCACCACCACACTCAAAGAGAGAAATGCAGGAGCGCATTCCCAATGCCTGCACCGCCTGGAGCCTGAGAATGGCCTCCAGGGACAGCTAAAGCGACAGGCTCACAGAGGCAGCCTGCGTGCTACAGTTCCATAGCAACACTGGAGCCCCAGGATGTCCCCGAAGACAAGTGACAGCTGGAGACGAGTGACATCGCCGAAGTTGGTTATCACGTATACATGCACTGCAGCTGGGATGTGAGAAGGTTCCTCAATCTTTACATACATTCATATAATAATAATAGTAATATTAATAATAATAACATTTGTGATTATTACAATAACAAACAATGCTGAGAGGACCTTTAACTTGTAGGCATGCACAATGAGCTGCTCATATTTGTAGTACCATATCGTTAGTGAAATAAGGCCATTTATAACAGTAATTGCTGGGTAATTGAGTCCTTCTCTTCTGAGCCTTGATTCTGCACAACATTATCAATGTGCTGACCTGCTCTGTATAGAGACATTTTGTTCTCAGGAGAGAGTGAAGATCAACACACTGATAGGGATTAGCATTTGCACGCTACATGAAAGAGAGGGAATTAAATGAAGAGAGAAGGTGAAGGACAGGAACACACACAAAAAAAAATGTCAGTGACCTGGCTTTCACGTGTTTTTCTTTTTCTTATTTTGAAACAGAGCCGGACCTCCGTGTCGCAAAAACGATTAATCCCTGGATAATTGACGTGTTAATTTGCTGTGCACATTACAGGTCTTCACCACCTTAGCACTTTCTTTAGAAATGGTTTTTTATTCTTTCACACGTTTAATGGAACGAACTCCCAAGGTAGCTCTTTGAAACTTATGTACGTTCACCTAAAGTGCCTGTTCGTCAGCTGCCAGTTCATCAATTGCTATTTATAGCTCTTTTTTGCCTGTAGTGCCAACACAAAATTGTACAATGAATGCCTAACACAAAAGTTACATGAGGTGCTTCTGTTTCAAAATCCTTTTCTGTACGTTTTTACACAAACTGGACGGCTTCACTGGTTATGCTAGCAGCTGACTCCTTGTACGTGAGGTCTTTGGATGGTAAACCTGGTTGTAGATCCATTAGATTGTGCAAGCCCACTTACTGCCAATACTAACGTTATCTGGATGGGCTGGATGCTCTGTGGCCACCGGTGGCACAGCTGGGTTAATGTTAGATCATCTGGCCCGCTGTAAGGATGGCCGGGGCTGGTTACCAAACCCCTGTTTAGTTCTTATCTGACAAATAAGTTGTTTTCACTGCTATTTTTGCTGCTTGTGCAAAGCATTTCCTGCCCACCAAAGTATGGTTTTGCAAATAGACACAAATGGAATCTTCACTGCGGCAATCTGGATGGAGTGAGTTGGCTAATAGTACTTGAGCCCCTGCTCACACATGTTCATCTCACAGGGTCGCATTCCGCACGGCCTCGCTACCTGCTGCCTCACTACCTGTGCTCCAGGAGACTGGCAGTGAATCATCATGTTAAAGTGGAAAGTTTACATGGATGCAGCACATTCTACTTTCAACTGACAGCATGAAAACAACTTTGGAAACATCTGTCCTATGCATAGTGGCATCTATACTTTTGATGAAACTGTGCATTATATTCAGTTTTTTATGGTAAAGACTTTCCTTTTATGGACAAGCCGCTTTTGTTTGCTTGTTTTTTTTTGTTTGTACTATGAATGATTGTTCAACCACAGCCCTGAGTGATTCAGCATTGACTTGTGCCAGCGGACCTGACATAAACAAGCTCTTCACCATCCACTGGATGCCTGGTTCACAGGCTTCAACGTAGCCAGAGGAGATGTGAAGTCTGATAAAAATTCTGTTTTAACCTGTTTATTTATATTGCTTATCCTACATCTATTGCTCGACTGGGGCAAAAAAAAATCCTTCTATCTGCCCTGGGGATGCTTTTTCATAATAACAGTCAATAATAACCTCTGGGAAAACACAACTGCAGCAAATAACTTCATTGGGTGTCTTTATTTTCAAGATCAAGTTGTCTTCTTAGCATCCATTGGCTAAACTCTTGACTCAATAATCATTACAAAACGGTGCCCTTGTGGACAACATACTAAGAATAGCTCCATTTTGTGCTCAGAATGGTATGTTTTAGCAGCACAAAAACCTCAGCTTCTGGCCTTCATCACGGGTTTTGTTTTTGTACATGGTGTTCAGTCCCATATAAAAATAAAATCTCTTTAATGCCTCCTGTAACGAACTGGCAGGCAGAGGTGAGGTCCACACACAGAAAGGGATGTTTAATCAAAACAAAGCAAAGTATAAAATAAAACCAAAAGGCAGTGCACAAGGTTTACACCAACAAGAGGTTACAATGAACATCCATGGTGTACTCACTACACATGAACTGCTTCTGCTACACTTAGCATCCAACACTCAACAATGCTACAATAACAAGTAATAATAATAATAATAATAATAATAATAATAATAATAATAATAATAATAATAATGAGAAGGGAACTTAAATAGAAACCAAGAAAACAGGACACACATAGAAGGCACTCATGACATAATTACAATGACTCAGCAACATAAAACACAAGGAGGTGCGACACCTAGAGGACACAAGGAGGCATAACAGGCTGGGGCATGACACCTCCCTTCAGATGCAGGATTTTGCACTCCCGTAAAAAGCAGTGCATGAGGATGGCTGTCAGCATCATGGCGGAACTCTATGCATATTAAAAGAACAGAGCATATTATATAAATTTGCAAGAAGTGGATGAGCAAAGTCGCACTGTCATCCTTTGAACTTATTACGGATGTAATAATTAAAGGTAATAAATACTGCATTGGGTTACTTAGCTTTGACGCCCAGTTCCTCTTATCTTTGCTTACCCTGGCTTTGCATAAATAATGGCTTCAGCCATCAAACTCTCATATCTCTCCATCACTGCTGCCAGAGGAACACAGAAGTGGTCCCTATCTGTATCTGACATACTATCTGCTGTAAAAGTGCACCACTTGTGGCCACATAACATCTCTCCTTTACAATGTGTGACCATGAAAATTAAAAAAGCAGGACACTTGGAGGAATGGATGACATTTTAAAATTCAGAAATATGACAAACACAGTACTTTCACCAATGAAAAACAAGCAATCGATCAATTAAGTAATAATTAACCATACCTACGATGACATTAAATGGTGTGTTTAGCAGCACAAACTACCCCAGCATCAATGTCTGCGCATAAAGGTGACATGTAAAAAGTTAGCATTTCCCCGGAGATATGGCTGCCAGTTGACCTTGAACCCTCAGAGGTTTTTGTGCTGTTTTTCCTCAACACCGTTGAGCTGTTGGTTCATCTCCTCCATTATTATGTGGCTTTAACTTTAACTGTATGCTATGTTTTGTATTCACTGTTTTAAATGCCATGGGGCAACACTGTAGTGAAAGGTATAGATAGAATTGAACTGAAGTTAACCATGCTTTTCTTGACGAAACTTAAACCTCAAAGTGCCATATATCCTCAAAGTCCATGTTAGTCCTTACAGCTCAGTTATCTGCCCATGTAATGCAATGCCAGCAAGTCTTAATCAGTGTTAAAGAAGGACAGTTATGGCTCAGGTTTAATTGTTTATAGTAAGGTTCTCCCAAGCTCCCTCATTGTCAGAGATAAGAAAGCATTTGAATACGCTCAGCATTTATAATGCGGCTGCATTGATGTCATCTTAGAATCAGTTTTCTCTTCTGCAAAAGTATACCAGTATCAATTATATGTCCCAGTTGTATTATCTCTCTTTGAAGGAGAGCTCCGTGTTCACTAACCCTAACCCTAACCCTAACCCCTAACCCTAGCCCTAACCCTAAACCTATCAGGCTCTAGAAGCTTGAAGGTCAGGTGTACATGTATGAGGTGCCCTTCCCTAGCAGTTTGGGGAGATCGGCAGTGGTGTCATAGCAACACATGATGATGGGTAACCTGTTGGCACTTAGCAGCACTGTGGCACATGCTCTGTCACGCTCTTGTGTGAATTCTGAAGTTGTTGTGAAGACGGCATAACATAACAGCTGTTAGGAGGTGCTAAATGATTCTCATGTAAGCTTCTAGTGCCTGAGTGCCCAGATGTGACATTAGACTGAATCGCTGGTGTCCATAGACTGAACTATATGGGATCACTTTAACCCTGAAAGCTGTGAGATGTGACTGAAAGGTACATAGTTTTCATAATGAAACCGAAAGTGTTTTTGCATCCCACTACAACTTCATTAACTATAGCTGATTGAAAAATAACTTACAACTGTATGAATGTGTGAAATAAATAAATCCATGCAAGTCATATTGAATAAAGCCGACTTTTCATGCAAATAGCCGCTGGTGTAAATTTTACTGTTGGAGGTGCAAATCCCAACCAAGATTACATTTGTTATCCTTTCTAATTGCCTAAAAGTGACTGATCCTATTGGATTAGAAAGGGAGAGTAGTTAAAATGCCTGTAATTTCTGGCCTTGTATGCACCATGGTGTTTCTCTGATTTATCTTCTGTGAATGGCATGATGTAATGGCAGTAATAAAAGATGAAAGAGGAGAGGTCTGTAGCAGCAATAGGCATCAAGCACTGGAGAAACTTTGAGCCTGGAGGCCACTGTAACACCTCAACAGCTTCCAGCTTCCTGACTCAAAAACCCTTTTTGTTCTTTACTTCATAAGGATGTGCTTCCTGGCTCTGGACAGAAAGTAAAGGTGTCCTTAAATTAACCAGATTTTTTCATGAATGAAGGCCTTTTTCAAGAACACTTCTGCAGTGTACTTTTCAGTTATTTGCAGTATATTGTTACAAGGAATCGATGAAAAATTGTTAAATTATAAAGTGACTATATTGTAGAAGACTGAAAAATACGTCCTGCCATTTTTTTTCCAGGAGTCACACCAGTTTCTACAAAACCACAAACAGCAACAGAAGCGTGTGACAGCAGAGACTAGAATCCTGAAAGTGATGCTAAGGTGGTAAGTCTTGTGTAGCTACATAGTCAAGTACGCTGGTACAAAGTGCTCATTTACTGGTATGTACAAATAAGTTGGCTTGTCATTATTCAGCTTTTTCTGTGTCAAGTGAGTAATGTCTCACTGATTTGTTTTGAATGAGGAATTTTTCTGTGGGGAAAATTGCTTTAAAGTGCCATCAATACATCTTATTCTACTTGTAAAGAAGTAACACTGAACAGGTTTCTCTCACATTTTCACTACATTCTTATTAACCATTTTAATTAATTAACTTAAACATTAACATTTAACATTAACTTATTAATTCCTTTATCTTATTACCTACAGAAAGCAAAGCCCACCTTTACTTACAGTTCCCACCCACCTTTATAGAATTATTCACTTTGATCATGGCTGAAACATACTACCTCCTATTAGTGAAGTGTGTTTAATGTGGGGGGAGTTGAGAACATAGAGCATTAATCAGGCCAAATGGGATTCCTAGAAACCCCCTCTTTGTTTGTTCAGCTGTTTTTCGATGCTTGCAGAACTGGCAAGTAGTTTTTTCACCGCAGGACGACAGGAATGCATGCATCGCTGCTATCGACTACGCGGCCAGTGATGGACGACTGTCTGATAGGCCCTTAATTGGCTAATTGATCCACTAGAATCGTCAACAAAGACTTCCTCTCGGCAGTAGGTCAGATCTTTCATTAGTCTCTTCTGCACCCAATTTATGCAACGACAATCTGATGTTCATCATAGTGGCGGTGAAACCTTGGGGGCTGTGGCCTTGCTCGATCTGTCTAATCCTTGTAATAGGAATATGAATGAGGAAAATGAGGAAGGAAGAGAAAGTCCTGAGACCATCTTCCTTCCATCAGTACAACCGCTTCACATCTGTGTGCCGGATCTCAGCCATGACTGTCTGTTAATGGGTTGCCCATGCTAAAGAACACTCCTAAAACTTCAGCATGAGTGGTCAGAAGAAGGCTACACCCTGATGTTAGCTCTGTAGTGTAGCATAAGAGTGAAAAGTGTTTTTTTTTTCTACCTCCTGGGAAAGTTATAATTCAGATGAAAATTTTAATACGAGGCTCCGATTTTATTTACTCACTGAAACACCATCTCTTCGCTTGCTTTATGTAGTGGCAGTTTGGAAACAGCCCTAATTACATGACTGCCAAATGGACTCTGATATTACGGGGCCTTTTAAAATGTTTCTCCTTGTGGCACGAAAAATGAAAATCATTCTAAATTACCAATACTTTAATATCACACCACGGTTAGACATTTATGGTAAATTTAAATTACAGGATACATAACAACATTGCAATAACATAAACAACAATTAACAACTGAGAATCAGCATTTACCTAACAACAAATGTTAAAAATGAGTGGAAGAGCAGAAGAGCCGAACTCCTCACTGGTAGCCATTATTCCACATTGCCTTTCAGCTACGCAGTGTAAACCACAGGGAAAACACGTAGACTCGTGTCATTTCTGGTTGGTAAAGAGCACCAACCTGTCTTATCCTGAACACAGAGGTGACCGGGTTCAGTCCATTTGCAGCTCTGCAGTCTTGGATTTAACGCCTGGGTAATTGTTCGTTATTTCATCTTTACAAGCCCACAAAATGGCCTCTTTTCCCACCCTTTTGCTGTTCCTTGCACCTTTCTCAGAACCTAAAGTGTCTTTTGTTTTACACCAAGGGTCTAAATGGGGGCAAAGGGGTGGGATCAATTGGCTTCACTTCAGCAGTAAAGGGGAGAAAAGAATCACTCTCTAATGGGGCGAAATGACAACAAATGGCCTTTTCACAGTGTCACTCCATCATAAACACTTGATGCTTCACAGGACGGTGTCCCAAAAAAGACAAAAAGGACGTAAACATACTGATCGAGGTGTACCTTGCTTATGCTTCAGAACATGCTGTCAGGCCAATGTTGCACCAACATGTATTAAAACAGTGCTTGTATCCCATTAATCTTTTTTTATGCTCAGCTTCATTAAAAAGTCATTCTATTTATTGGCAAGCTTGTATTTTTTTGTAAAATATCTTCATCTTTAGTCATCATTTAGTCTGTTTCTATTTTAAAAGATGAAAGGAACAGTCAGCACGATTCAGATGAATAAAGGAAATCCCCATTGATAGTGGCTTCAAATTTCATCTAAATCAAAACTCTTTGTTGCAAAGAATAATGTTGCAAAGAATAATGAATAAAAATTGCCTTGAAATGTGATATTTCTGGTTTGTGAGAGTCCATTAATTTCACTTTGAGATGCAACACAATTTTACCTTAAAAGCCTAACGTTTTCACAGCAGTAGGGGAAAGGGCACTTTAGATTTTCAGTTATGCCTCTGGGAATTCTAATAATCAAAAATCATTACATCAAATAAAGAACCTGTATACAGCAACACTATTTAGAAAAACCTGAGCAATAGGCTTTTGATTTTAATGCTTAAACACATCCAGACATTAACAACAGCTGAGCACTAACTTTGCAGAGGAAACACGCTGCTGTGTTTGCATGCAGGAATATCTTCTACCACATCACTGAAAACATTTCACAACAAAATCTCCCACATACACTCTGTCCTTGGAGGTAATATGTAACATATACATGGTAGTCAGGGACGTATCAGGTGTTTTCAGGTGTGGTGCAATGAATCAATTATACTACTTTTTCCCTTGTTTAATTTGTGGAAAAGATATATATATATATAGAGCTATATAAAGATATACACAAAATAATTAAAGATATGTATAAAACTTATCTACATTAAATTTCGCTTTCAAGATAAATATAATAAAATATTCTGAATACACGCGCTGCAATGGTCTGGTGTCCTGTCCAGGGCATACCCTGCCATGCATTCTAAGTTCTCTGGGATAGGTGCTACACCTCTTGGAACATATCCTAGGCAAAAAGTTAAATTTGGGTGGACTCCAAATATAATGTATGCACTGATAAAGTAGTCTTTAACACAATATAAATTTTAGTTTTGTAATTTTTTTAATGTATTGTACTTGCTGACATTGCTAGATATATATTGTTACAAATTCAGGTAAAGTGTCACGCTTGCACATAGTGCTGAGAGGGGATTGTTTGGGTTTTCTGAAGTTGGGTTTGACCTTGAGAGGGCAGCTTATGAGCCAGAATGTTTATGGTCCGTGGCGAAGCCCACAGCAGAAACGGAAGCAGTTTCGCAGCGGCACTGCAGTCTGGCCGGGAAACGTGGAGCGAAATGCCGTTTCGTTTTATTTCCCTGACATTTCCTCAGCTTCTGTTAAACTGACGGTGACCTTTTGTCTCGCCTGAAACTCCCCAAGTTCCTGTTTCTCTGCTCTGTCAGTGATCCTTTGTCTTACGTTCATACTCAGAGCGGCTGCCGTGAAGGGCTTAGCATTTCTGTGGGCTGAGCTGAATGGCTACTTGGGCAGGGGTAAAGGTGACAGGAGGAGGGGGGTGGGTGGACATGTGGTGGACAACTGGACATTCTGCCTGTCTCTTCTCTTAGTCACAGTTCCATTACACTTTAAACACAGCATAAGGTGTGCAGCCTCTTGCGTGAGGGGGTCCTTGTGAGGCCAGCTCCAGCATACCTTCACTAGAGCTTCTGTGGAACATGTGCAAGATGTTCTGCCAAAGTATGTCCCTCACACCTAAGGTTGGGTCCGACTTCTGCGGGCCTCGCACTAGCGTACGCGACACCTGGCTCTCTAGGCTGGTTTGACTTTTAAGTTCCTGTTCCATTTCTGGAGCATGGGCAGCACCTGGTATCAGGTGTTGGGATGAAACACAAGTGCACTCTCCATATTGAAGTGACCTCCTTTCAGCAAACTGCTCCAGCTGGACCCAGGCCCCTTTATGACGTCATTCCCAGCAGTACTGAAACTCGTCTGAAAACTTTTAAATTGCCTCTTTTTGTGGTTACAGCCTCTCAGGCTCCACTTTTTCCAGTTTAGACCCCCATCTCCATTCTTTGGGCATTGTCATTGTGATCTTCTTCCTGTCTTATATCCAAAAGATGTTAGAAAGCAGAATGATTTTTTTCGTGTTCTTCCAGCAGTCAGTTTCATTGGGGCAGGAACCAGTATAATGGTGAGAAAGTGATTTCTTTCTGCCACAGTCCCAGTACCTGAAATTATACTCATGTTAAACTGCAAATGGACATCGTAAACCTGTAGAACCAAAACAGGTCTGCTGCATTCAGATGGAGGAACGGACACTTGGATCAACTGGCTTGTTGTCTGTCTTTTCCCACTTCGCTGGCCCTGCCAGTTGGATGGTCCGGGTCCAGAACTGGTCCCAGTGCACGGAGCCAGATGGGAACGAGGGGAAGTGGCATCCTGCTGGCATCTCGTCCCGCCATGTGCCGCTCTAACCCCAGAGACAGGTTTGACCTTAATCTCCACTGCGTGTTCAGTGAAGATGCAGGTGAGCAAGATGCAGAATAATAATGAGGCTTCTGAATGTCTGTGTGCCGGTGCTGTGCTCAGGCTCTCTCTGGTGTGCAGAGTCAGATCGAGAAATCACTGCTCTGGTGTAGATGGGTCTTGGAATAGACTCACTGGCCATGGTGATTTCATTGAATCACAAATTCGTTTTGTCAGATGCAGGGCTCTGACTGAGCTCAGCCGTAATGACATCATTCTGCCTAGTCATGTGACTTGTATCAAGCCAGTGTTTGTATATGCAAGTAATTACTGAAAGATGGAAATCAGTATTACTATGATGAACTAAAAGCTTTAATGAAGGACACAGGAAAGAAGTAAATTATTCCACTAGTGCTAATTTCTGGCAAGCGGAGAATATCCTTCCCATGGTTCCTTGCCTGTGTAGCTTCTCCAGCATCTGCACCTCCAAGATACAGATGTCTTTCCAGCAGGTGGTTGTGTTCACAATAGTGCCAGGGTGGGGGGTAATGTGGTAGTAACTTTGACTGAATAGCCAGTCGGTACCCTAAAAGGACTGCAGCCTGATGTCAAAATGACGCTGAATCGCTCAAATCTAACCAACCTCCTGTGAAATGCAAGTCCAGGGGAGTCTTCTAATTAGTTCTTGCCACGCATTGGCAGTTTATGTCACGTAATTTGTGCCCTAATTCATTAGCTTGAGAGTCCATCTCTAGCTTCCATAGTAAGTTTCTGGAAATTTTCCATGTTAATGTGATTATTTAATTGTGCTGTGATGGTTGACTATTTTTTTACACAATGTTACAACTTGTAAAGGGCAGTATACTGCAAATGGCTTGTTAAATCTTTATTGTCAGTAAGAATTTTCTGTACGGAGTTCGCATTACAGTATATGTTATGCTTTAAATAAAAGCAGTGTGTTGATTTTATTGGTCAGTGCCACAGTTTCCTAGAGTCATTGTTCAGTGATCACGCCCCTTCGTTATCTCGTTTCATTACCAAATTTTCTTTCCCCCCTCGTTTGTCTGAGTGTTTGCACCTGGTATTTGTGTCCTGTTCATAGGTTTGGGGTTTCCACTGTGTGAGTGTGTGGTACTAACATCACGTTGGTGAACCTTCCTGGCTTTTGGGTGTTGCCAGAGGGGTTCTGTGCTTGTTGTCTCTTTGTTCTTCTATGGTTTCCATGTCCTAGTCTTTTTTCCTAGGATAAGTTTTTCTGTTTGTTTGTTCCTGCCTCATGAATTTTTGTTTGCTTGTACTTTTGGCCTTTTTGTTAATTGTGTCTCTCTGTCCTGCCTCGATTGTACTCAGTCTTGCACCCAAACTTGACAGTTGGTTTGTTGGCTGGTGGATTGATTGATTGGTTGTTAGGTTGGTTTAAAGATTATTCAGTTAGTAGTTTTCAGGATGGTTGTTATTGTAGTTTTTGAACTTCCTGGACTTATGTCTACATGGTGTCTTGCCAAGTAATTGCTTGGAATTCTCTTATTCTTCCAGTTCAGTTTTTGGCTCCTTTATTCAGTTTTTGTTTAAGTCTTTGGTGTCTTTGATTGTTGTGGTAGTTCTGCTGTGATGACATAAATACAAAATTATTATGCATGGTGGACCCTTGATAACAGCTATGAACACCTTAATTTATTGTGTTGGCTTTAAAACTAAATGATGGAGCCCTTTTCCTTGTTGAAATGTGGGACCTTGCACCTTTAATTTAGTTGCCCTGTCACATCAGTGTGCTATGGAGGCTGACATCAGAAGGCAAATCAGAAGCCTGACATTTTTCAGCCCATCTCCACATATTCTACAATCGATGCCTTCACACTTCTCATTTTCCTTCTCCGGCGTTTCCTCCTCTCTTTCTTTGTCAATTTCATCCATGTCACTTTCCCCTCTTTCTTCTCTTTTCTTCGATGCCTCTGTAATCCCCCCTTTGTTGGCGTAATCATGTTTGTATTTCTGATATAATGGGATGAAACGCTTCTGTCATTGGGGACTGACACATCAATTGTTACCCGCTAGCCTTGTTTACATCCGTCAGGGCTGTGTAAAATGAATTCATGTCAACAAAGAATGGGGGTAAAAAAAAAAGAATACGTACAAGCGGGGGGGTTGGTGGAGTGAGGAGCTGCTGCTGCTGCTTTAATGGCTCCTCATCCTGCGAGTCTCCAAGACATGCTCTTTGTTCAGCCTCGGTCCCATGTGAGACACGTGTTTGTGTGAGACTACACCTGGCTCATGTGCTCTCCCAGGTAGTGTGAGAAGCCCACTCAGCTTTGTGGTGGCAACTGGGCTGCTGATTCAACACTTCAGTCTACTTTGGGATTTTGTAACCTAAATTACCATCGTCAACGGGATCTAACCATCGCCAACGGGATCTAACCATCGCCAACGGGATTTTACCATCACCAACAGGATCTTACCATCGCCAACAGGATCTAAGCATTCCCAATAGGATTTTACCATCACCAACAGTATCTTACCATCACCAATGGGATCTTACCATCACCAATGGGATCTTACCATCACTAATGGGATCTTACCATTTACAACAGGATCTTACCATCACCAACAGAATTTTACTACCACCAACAGGATCTTACCATGTAATGCACATTACTGAAACACTACGATAATGTTCAACAGGAACGTCTAACCCCCACAACTGAAACACTGCAGCAATGTAGAACGAGAACTTAACACATAACGCATGTCACTGAAACACGAGGCCGGAGAATGAGAATGACAAGATTAACCATGAGCCAGATGCTGCTTCTAGGCTGCATGTGGCGGGACGGGTACAGAACTGACTGAAGAAAGTGCAAGAGAACAGAAACGACAACAAGATTCAATTGCTTTGACAAAACAATGGCTGTATTTACAGAGGATGTACAGAAACCATGACTGATACGCTCTTATCTGTTTGGTCTTCTTGAGTTTGGTAGCCTTTCTGAACAGTGCCAAGGCAAAACCTGAGCAAACGACCAGATTATTCTGCACGTGGATTTGTGCGGCACCTATCTCCTTCACGCACACCCCATTGAGCTTTACTCTCTCTTTTACAGCACAGCAAACAGCAGCCAAAGGCTGTGTACTAGCTAACCGCCAAAGAAATATAAATTAACTATTTTGTTTTAGGAAATTTAATTGTTTTCATTTGTAGTTTGCTTTACAAATTATAGCAGCACATGGAGAAATTTCCTCCAGCCATTAAGGCAAGTAATTAATATACTGCTAAGACTCACCACTGAGGCATGGAGATGCTTGACATTCTGCAGGATTTAATGTTTATTCATGGGATTACTGGATGGCTACCAATTAGTGCACCATAAAAAGGGCAGTACAGAAATAAACATGAATATAAATGTATACTTTAGGAAAATTACTTATTTAAAGCAATTTTGACTATAAATCGGCTTGTTGCAGACTTAAAAACAGTGCTTCCTTTGATACGTTTTTTTTGGAAGTTATTCAGCAGTTCTGGTTTTTCCGCTTTAAGATTTAATGGGGCCCACCCGCCCCCCCCCCCCCCAGGGAGTGGGGAAGGGAAG
>JABJVR010000033.1:4628250-4639723 GCA_025773905.1 Chitala chitala | reverse complement strand
TTGCAGACATAAACACAGTGCTTCCATAGAGACGTTTTTTTTGTATTTTATTCAGCAGTTCTGGTATTTCCGCTTTAAGATTTAATCACCACCACCCCATCCCCACACTCATTTTGCATTTAATAGGAATTCATGAATGTTCTCTGCTTACAACCTGACATAATCCTACAGGGTAGTCATAAGAGACATCGTACAAAATACTAACAAGTAAAGAAAGACTGCTTTCCAACCACTTTCCATATTTATTTAGTCAGTTTTCTTATGCTGTTATCCAAATATTCAATTTACTGATTTAAGTAGTAGTTTTTGTTCCTCACAGAGTCACACGGTTATGTGTAGTGTGACATTAAGGGGTTCAGTTGAGAAGAGAGATTCTTGCAGATTAGAGTTGTTTCTCTGTTTCTTTGCTGTTCAAACAGGGAAAACGTTCAGGTTTGGGCTCCACAAAGACAAACAGAGACAGACTTTAACCAGCGGTCCTCAGTCTGCGCCCCTGTAGTCCCCACCCTGCCGCCCTGGCTTGAGCGCTCATATTCTGAAATCACAATAAAGCAGCCACATTATGAGTGAGCTGCTGTAATAATGGAACATATGCAATATAATAAGTCATTACACTCCAGCTATATTAACAAGGGGTCTATGATAAAACATTTGGAAGTGGGACTATTATTAATTCTAACATTTCCCCCCTCCTTTGCACTGGGAGTGCTGGTTTTCTCTGTGGCCAACCAGTGTGTCACCTGCCAGATTCATTATTCTTTCTCTGCAGCCAATCAGACACACCTGGTGTAAAAAAAAAAAACAACCAGAACCAATGCATAAAAGGGGGGCGGTCCCTTATGAGAAGGAGGGAGGGGCAAACTCAACTCTGCGAAGTGCAGACTCAGGGAGAAAAGCTGCTGAAAATCGTAGCATCTTGTTGTTCTGAATGTCCCATGGACAGTATGCATGTGTACTGTGCCTGTAGTCCTCCTCAATGTACATCCACACACACACACGCACACGCGTGCACACACACGTGTGTAGGGAGGAACAGATAATGACTGTTTGGGGCTCAAAGACTGGAGGCAGGGGGATGAGGAGGAGTTTGCTCGTAACAGATGTCGATGAAGGTTAGGGCACAGCTTAACCCGCTTGTGAGACAAGCGTGCAACAGCCTGGCTATGAGGGCTAACAGCTTGGGAAAGCTGAGCCTTAGAGTCAGCGAACGACTGTAGGGTAACAGCGTGAGCCAGGATACCAGGATTTAGCAAAATGTTTGCCCAAAAAAAAAGTTCTCCTTTCTTGTGTCAGTGGTCTGTTATCTGTGTAATTTGTCTCTCCTATTTGGGCTGTATTCTTTTTCTTTTTCCTCATTTAGATGGTGGGAGGACTGAGACAGGAGCTTCAGTAAGAAGGTCACCTTGAGGAGACAACATACAAACATACGACATGTACCACCTTACCCATTACCTTCAGAAACCTCCCTCTGTCCGGTTTCAGACTGTGTTCACCATCTTGATGAAAGGTTCAGCCACAGTTCTCTGTTAAGCCTTTGGTCAAATTCTTTAACTGCTTAAAAAAAAAGATCTTTCAGTGTTTGCTCTTTGCTGTGAACTGAAAAGGCTTTTTCTTTGCTGTAATAGCACCGCCAAATCCTGGTTTAAGGCATTTTAAATTATTTTAACTAAATGACATTCTAGGCTTTATAATTCAGCACAAAAGCAATAGTTTGAAAATAAGCATTTCCTTTCGAATGTTTGAAGCCATAAAAGAGATTATGCTTTTTAAAAAGTATTTGAATAGCGTATTTTAAAAAAACATTTTATTTTTTGCTAATTTATTTTAGGTTTATGATTATGACTTCCAAGATTCTGAAGTACATTCTCCACCAATAATTCCTTTATTGTGAGACTACTGAAGCAGGCTCAGCGTTTAAGGAATTTTAATTGTGACTATTAGATTCTAAGGTCTCTGCTGTATCACCCACACAAGGAGGTGCTTATCCAGAGTAGCCAAAGTGAACGCTGTAGCTGTACCGATGTGTACGCTAATGAGCCGCTGCGGACGCAGTTTTCAGTTGAGGTGATATACAATCTATTGTTTGGGCTTCCTGTTTTTATTTTTTTCAAGCAATAATAAGCCAATACAGCAGCGGAATGGGGAATTAGCCTCCACCGCCCCGCGCGTGTTTTGAAAACGGACAATTTAGCGTCTCCTCCGGGGTTCGGAAGGGTGCCAAATTGGTGTGTGTGACATTTTGTCCCCCCAGTCCCCAGTACATATTCATGAGGTGTGGTATTTTTAAAGCCTTATGAAATATGCCTCTTGATCTCTACACGAGAAGGGGTCTGGCTGGGGGGGGGGGGTGGTGGGGAGAACCTTTGGGGTGACTGGAAAAACAGGGCAGGGCCCCCTCCATGGCCCCTTGGCTCTGTGTGTGACATGGACGTGTTGGATGGAGACAGCTTGCAGATATTTAAGTGCTTTGGAAGCGGCTTTCCTAAAGACAGACAGAAGGGGAAAAATGTTCTGGGTGCGCAGCAAATCTTGCAGGACATGCTCTGTGAACATGACAAAGGACGAGAGGTGAACTGCAGAAATGTGAGAGCTGGAGCACCCTGGGGTGCTCTGGTCATAACACACTTTAAATGGCTAATAGCCACAGCACTGGGAAATAAGGATAAATTAGCCCAGCTTGTGAAATAATTACTTATTTAAGTATTCAGGTAAAATAAGACCTTACACAGACGTGGCCCAACAGTAGAAATCTCAGCTTTGCAGAAGTTCATACTCTGTAAGAAGAAATGATGTGTTGAAATTGCACTGTTGTCACCACGTTGCCTACAGAAATACTGAACACTGCCGCCAATTAGTGTTCGTCTTGTCTGTGTCTGTCCACTGGCTCTGCTTTAAAACCAGAGAAAGGCACACATACAAGCACAAGAACACTGCAAGTGTCAGTTTAACATTTCCAGTGTTAAATTACTAGAGAATAACTTGTCCAAACCTGTAAGCTATTCAGAAATACAACAATGTAGCCAGTAATATTTGTACCTCAGCTTGCTATTCAATCATTGTGTGCATGTTCATCAATTGCCTATTATGGGCTACATTGAATTTGTACTCAGGCAATACGTGTTTATTTTAGAAATTTCTCACATTCATAAACCCTCATGTAGATTTATAAAAGAAAAAATAATGTAGAGGACTTGACTGCATATTTTATGTGAGTAAATTCACTTAAACACAGAACAGTGAAGATTTTGAGAATGGTGGGCTATCCACATGTTGGGTTAACTGTTCTGGCTCAAAGCTGTGATTTCTTAACAAAGTGAAAAAAACGAAATGTTGTGCGTGGACTAAAGCTCGGCTGCCCAGGCTGAATCTGCAGCGTAAACCACTGCTGGAGACCGAGATTTACCAACGCAGTCGAGAGCGGCTGCCTCGCGCTTCCACTCGCTAATTGCCACGGTCGCTCACTAAACGCGCTTCAGATTGTGCGGGTTTGTCAATGGAGACGATGCATAAATAGCTGAGAGGTTCATCCTAATATAAATATTAACGGGATGCAGGACCCCCACGGTGTGCCGGGTAGCTGCTGCACACCACAGTGCTGGTGAAAAATGTCACAAGTCTGAGCACCTGCGAATAGCTGCACCTTCCCTGCTGTTCGCTCATCTCACTCTTTTGACAGCCCCCTCTGTGCCACTATGTACAGTTTTTTTATCCATTTTTAAAGATCCATTATACATTTTTCTAAAGAGCGAGCACTTTGTGCCCCAACTTCGCAACCTTATAGCATTATGCATTCCGCAGTGACAAGAAAAGTGGTCACATTGCAGAAGGCCTTTCAGTTCATAGATTTCCACCTTTGGCGCTATTAGAGATGTCTTCCTGCTCTGTTTCTCCAAGGCTCTTGAAGACATTCTCCACACTCTAAGGCACCGCGGTTGTCCTTCCTCAGCTGCTAGGGAAGGAACTTTCGCTAAAAAGAAGAGTCCCTTTGTGGAACTTGCACGCGACGGGCTTCCGTTACCCCACTCCAAACCGGGGAGGAGTTCGATCCCCCTCCCCTGCAGTCGCGGGACAAAATGCTGGAGTGCTCTTCTATTGTTGACGTTGCCACAGATGAGAAAGGGCCATGAATGGAGCATTTGACATTTTTGTCAAAGATATGTGTGGCACATTAACAGAGTCACGGTTATGGAAATAAAGCTGTCGCTTTCAACCTCAACGTGCAAGTGAAATACGGGCAAAACCGAGGCATTGTTCCATCGATTTGGCTCCTGAGAAGGATATACTGAAAGGGTTATTGCTGTCTACGTGAGCATTTTGTTGTTTGGCAGATGGCTTTTTTAAAACCCTCAGCGTATTTTGTACTGTTTGACATTTTACTCAAGTTGCTTTCAGTTAGTGTTGAACACCCAGGTTCTTCCTTTGGCTGTAAAACAGAAGGTGTATAATGGGTACAACTCCTCTTAAGTGCAAAATTACACATCTCTCAAAAAGGACACCTGTCCACAGACTTCGTTGACCCAAACATCGACCCATGAAGATCTGCACTTCCTTGGTCTCTCCAAACCTTCATCTTCCCAAGCATTTGTCTTTCTAGTCATTTAGCAGACGCTTTTATCCAAAGCGACTTCTAGACCTCATCCCATATGTCCTTCTGTAAGGATTTTCATCATCCCAAATATCTATCTTTCCAGATGTCAGTCCATCACCCCAGACATCCCTCTGTTAAGGACACACCAATCTCTCCAAACCTCCATTGCCCCTAAATGTTAGTCATTCCAGATATCACGCTCCTCATTTATTCATCTCTACTCGTGTCCATGTCCCTAGCGCTCAGAACTGTATTTGTCTGAAGATCTCTCTGAACTTCAAAATCACTAGGGCTCCATGTGTCTGTTACCCTGTGGAGCCTTGCTGTGTGTCTTGATGAACAGCTCTTTGAGACACAAACAGGAATCCCAGCAGCTGTTTGTGACGGGTCTGAGCTCACATTGTAGACGTCCCCAGCAGGAGCAAGGGGCTCCTTTCTTCCCAAAGTACATCCATTTATTTAAGCAATTGAGGCAGATACCTCCCACCTAATCCCCCCTCTCTGACGGATGAGTGGTGATCTCACCTTTGAGAGGACAGCCCCTTTCATGTAAGCTGCCTGGGTCCATCTTGGCGGGTAGCAGATGTACTTGGCTTCAAGTAGTCCTAGCTGGACCCCCTCCCCCACACACCCTTCAACCAACAACCTCAGCGAGGGCTTCTGTCATTCAGTGCAGTATTAGCACTGGAATGTATTCATTAAGTCCAGTTACACTGGCAGGTTGATGAAAAGCTCTCTCTCTGTCACTCCCTGTCTTCCTCCTCCTCTCTGTCTCTACTGTACCCCATGGACCACGGCAGTTGCGTTTGCAAGAGATGTCTCGTGGTCACGCGGTGTTCTTCACGTCTTCATGTCAAACTCTCTTATCTCCAGCTGGCATTTCCTCAGAATCATCACCAACCAAGGACCTGTGGAAATGGCTATAATTGCTTCAGTCAAGAAAGTAATTATCTCAGGTAATTAAGATCCTGCATGGAATTTAAAAAGAAGAACCAGGAGGCCTATTCAGCCCTTGAGGATGAGAGTTAGGGATTCAGACATTAATGTGTTTTAATTGAAAGGGAAGGACTCTGGTTCTCTCTCCCCTTTGAGTGCAGATGAGGTTTTTGAATCCTGCTGGCAATAACCATTTCTCAACCGCTTATCTCATAACCAAGGTGATTTCAGAGTGATCGTAAGAATATTTAATCATATCAAAGTTACATAGTGATGTAATTGAAAAGCAAAAGTAACTGAGGCCATTATTGTTTTGGCATGGGGAATTTGCAGTTTCACTACATTGACCAGTAAATGACCTTGGAATCTTCTATTCAATTACAAGCAATTAAAAGGATGAGAAAGATAATTATGCAAGTGCTTTCACACAAAAATCATTATTAACTACATTCATACAGCTGTGGCATAAGAATATATATATAAATATAAAAAAATTATACAAACAACAAAGGCAAAAAAAAATCTCATTTGATGCTGCAAAGTGCATTATGGGATTGCCGTTGTCCATGCTTTACATGGAAAGTCTCAATATGCAGCAGCAGAGATTTTGTCCCTCACATGGTGCACGTTCCATTCCAATTTGTAATCTGTATTCCAGAATGCAAACATCTAAACTTTACTTTTAATATTTAATAGACTGGAAAAGTCCTCCATGACGAGATGCTGTTGCTAAACTTGCTCCTTGTCCTAGTGCTGTAAATGGGACCGCTCTAAATAGTGGGGAGTTCTTCCAGCCAGAGCCAAATGTTGTTGTGCTCACGTTGTAAGATGTCTAAGTGAGCAGTGATCCTGAGATGGCACGACCGTTGTACCTTTAATCTGGGTACCTTACCTCAGTTGCTTGAGCATAAAGGCTTCAGCATGAATGACTGTGAAATGTGAAGCCAGAGACCATGGGTTGAGTGTTTTTCTTGAACCTTTCTTTAATGCAGCACATGTAGACGTAACCAGGTTTCCCATCTGCAGATGGACTTGGCCAGTTTTATTAAGTTTCACGACGGGGGTTTTTATGTCTATATTCAGCTGTTCATCAAACCTCAAAGACAGCAAAAAACCCCTGGGAACCTTTACAGACTTGCATAAGCTGTTTGTTGAACCTCATCACAACCTTTTTTCTAGCTTATGATGACCTAACATGGTCTAAAAGGGTCTCTAAACCCTCACCCCAGCAGTCAGGTGTGACTGCTACTGCTTTATAGGACTAACACAGAAGAGAAGTACTGGCTACTGTCTGCACGTGTTCTAGTACTGTTGTGCCCAAGCCAACAGATTTCAAAGGTCATCTCCCTGCCGAGGTCTTAATAATGGCTGATGGTCGTGGGTCAACAGAGGCCACAGGAGCGGACTCATCTCCTGGAACAGGGTCATGAATTGGGAGCCAAAGCTACAGGGCTTGTGCCGGTGGCACTGGAGGGAGCTAACGGTCATCCGATTGGCTCGCTGGGAAACCACAGCTATCCTGTTCACATCTCCATACATCATCCCGTTTCCACCTGCCTTCCTGCTTGACCATACAGCATTTCAGTTGGCAGATGTATCCACTCCTCTAGCACCATCCTTTTGTCTACAGGAAGTTCTGAAAGTTTGTGATGCTTGTGTTTTGGGCATCACATTGATTTATAATTTGTTTAAAAAATTGTTAGCAATTAATTTTCTTTCATTTACGCATCCCTTAAAACTTAAAAGGCTATATTTTAATGAATGTTTCCCTGTCGAGACGCCATAACGTCAAACTGTTCTGCAAGATTAATTCGAATCAGGAGCACAGATGTACAGGGTGAGGTGATTTTCATATTTGCATTTTAATTTTTAACGGATGTTTTCAGAGTTCTATTTAACAAAGGGCATTGCCAGTAATGAAAGGAAGGTATTTTTATGTCTGGGTACAGACAAGGCTAAATGAAATTCATTGTTTTAAAATGTTTTTTCTTAGCATGTGGGTGATTGGAGGAGGGGCATGTTTTCATTATTTAGCCAATCAACTACCAGCACTGAAATACCACTCAGTCTGTTCATTTAATGACCCTGATAGCACAGAGTTAGACTGAAGGGGGTGGCGACGCAAATTGTAATGAATGACAGAATTCACAGCTAGAGCCATTCCTGTATGACATCGCCTAAAGATATACAGCTAACACCAGTGACAGTGAACCAGCAGCGACAGGGAGGAATGATGCCGCGTCATGGCAGATCAATGCACAGGACCAATCAGGACACAGCAGAGAAGATGGCTGTCCTATCATAGTGCAGTGTCTGCAGAAAACTGCTAACAGGAAGCCTCTCACAGACGTTTCCTAAGATATGAAATCTGTTCAAACATATGGAATTGTAATAGTTACATCTTGAAATGCTCCTCTACACTTGGCCAAGAGGCTGCAGGCGTAAAATCCTGGACGGCTGTCACTGATACCCACCAGTGATAGAGCTGCTCTGTCCTTCTGAAAGCAATCTGCTCCATGAAAGGGTTAAGCTGGCATGATGAGCTGCTGAGGGCGTCAGACATCCAGAAGAGTGATGGCCAAGGTGCACCAACTCAAGCCATGGAACCAACAGACAAATAACTGAGAGCAGGATCCTGAAGGTCAAAATAATGAAATATAAGCTGCCTACCTCAAAGAACAGGGTGAAAAGAGGATGTACCAGTCTCATCTGTGCTCATCGCCGCACTGATGGGCTGTATGTCAATGTGGGTGGCAGGAGGCTACGCAGGAGTACTGACTTGTGAAGCTGGCAATTTGCAGTGATGTTTTGCAGACTCTGGGGTCCAGTGGCTGGTGTAGCAGACTCTGGGGTCCAGTGGCTGGTGTAGCGGACTCTGGGGTCCAGTGGCTGGTGTAGCGGAGTCTGGCGTCCAGTGGCTGGTGTAGCGGCATATGGTGTAAATTTTCAGATGTGTGTTTCCATACCCTGTGTAATATAGCTGTTTCATTTCTGTCAGTGTAGTGCTGAATGTGAACAAAAATGGTGGATGAAGAGAGAGAGAATGTTTCATGCTTTCATTTTTGTCAATTGAATAACTGTGTTCTTATATTATGCATTTATTGAGGTTTATCTTGTATCTGACAGTTTCTCCTTCATCATCTACATGCAACAGAACGTATAGATCCTGCCAGTTGCACTTACTGAGCATTAAGTGCCCCCATGCAGCAGACGAGAACATCTGAATCCCAGGTGTAACCCAATCAGGACACACAAGTCAAACATACGCGACCCTACAGAGAAGTGCAACATTCCCAGTCACGGCTAGCTTCTGCAGGCCATTCAGATGCTCACCCTGGAATGCACGTAGGACTGGACCTTGAACACCTTTTGCACAATAGCTATACCCCATAGCTTCCTGTCAGGGTTACACACATTCAACTCCACATCTGTTCCCAACTAATCTTATGAATCTTTTATTCAGTATTTATAAGGTATTAGTATGGGGTGATAGCATATACAAATTTTCTGCCTCTATTTTATATTTTTCCTGTAACCTGTTTAGTAGTATACTCTGGGTATGTAAACTCGATTTCAATGCCACAGACAGCAGTACAAAGCATGTCACTGAAAGCTGTACTATTTATGGTTGTGTGTGTGATGAATAAAATTCCAATTAGTATTTAATGGCAAAGCATTAGCTATGACGACAAATTTATCAGAGTGATCCGGTGTCCCCTCCTGCACACCCTACCTAAGTCAGCTAGTTACCCCAAAGTGTACAAAGTCAAAGCTTTTTTCTTGATTGACAAATGCAGCCGGACTGGTCCAACAGAACAGTGACATAGGGTTGTCCTGCCGTCCACCTCCCTGACGTCTAGCAGCTGCAGACAGCGTCTCCCAGATCACTTCCATGATTGCATATGCACCATCTCCTGCTACGACCTTATATACATTTATGAAGTGGGGACACAGAAATATAACCTAGCTGAACATTTGGGAAGGGCAAACTATGGTACTGGACAAAATTGTACTCACTAAGCAATCAAATAGCACTGATTTCATTTGCTTTTTCTGTTCTTTTAATCTGAACTGGGACAAATTCAGAAACCAATTTTTCCAAGTAACCCTGTTTTCACTTCTGTTTACACACATATTGGCTGTTAACAGCAGTCTACCACAGAATTTAGAATATGATTCACTCTGAGAATACAGAATTACAGAAAGATAAGCTACTAAGATTAAACAAATAAAAAGTGAAATGGTGGAAGATCAGTTGCCTTCCTGACTACAGTTGTTTTCACTTCTTTTTTAGAGCCATTTGTGATCTCTAGATAATTTAAACCAGTCTTTTTTGGTTCATTTACGGATCATTTACTGAGACCTAAGACAAATGCGGCCTAGGTGAATTCAAACCTACTCACTTGTAACATCATTTGACAATTGTTCATTTTTAATTTATTTCTTTTCTCTACTCCTTTCCTGGGAGCCTACAGATTTATATGTAGCCAAATGGCCCTGAAAGTGTCTTTTATTTTTCTTTAATCAGTTATTAGGTTGTGAGTGCTTTCCTGTTTTTTGCAAAACCATTGAAGCAGAAGAAAACCGATTGGCTCTGGTCACAATTAAATAATATCCATTTGGAAAGCTATAATTTAGAAGAAAAACAACAAAAGCTGAAAGGTCTCTATTTACAGTAAGATATTTTTCCAATAACTTTGCTTTTTAAATAATTTTTTCCTTTAATGCTATGCCAACAATATTATTTGAACGTATGATAAAAAAGTAATTCTGTGATTCTTTTTGTTTCTTTCACGTTTGACCTTCACATGTAATATCACAGAAAGGGCAGATAGGATTAAAAGATGAATTTACTGGCACTAAAATTTGTCCCACCCAACAATGTCAGCCGGTAACACATCATCACAACAGAAATGGTGAGGCAGAACCCACTCTGTGTTTACACGTTTGACGTCACTTTGGTGCATTCCTGTTGACTGAACCTCCAAACTACTGTATTGTTCTTAAACCAAAGGGCAAATAGTGTGAAGTTGTGTGTGTGTGTGGGGGGGGGCACTCAATTATTCTCATTAAATCAGTATTACTGCTTAAATGTAAATAACTCGTTAGCTCCCCCAAGGAACCAAATCATTAATGTTTTAGAAAGCCATGGCTGTGGAACACTTTAATTATTTTCTGTAAATATGTTTCGACACAAAGAAAAGAATGCAATTTGTAAATGAAAGTGTACTTAACAAGGGTTTTGTTTTCACCTAAAAGAGACCTTTCTCTCACAAGTGAAAGACTCGCGTCTGATTGGGCAAGGAGCAACAAACTGATGACGCCAGACGTGGGAGTGCAAAGGAGACGGAGAGATGGCAGTGCAGATGCAGTGCAGACGGCACTGCAGGCAGCAGTGCAGACGCAGGAGCGCGGCAGCCAGTAAATGATGCAGACAGGTTTATGGGGGGGTGATCAAAAGAAAAATGTAACATTTCCTCACAAGCTGGAATCTAAAGGGTGGTGGCAGGACAGCAAGGGCCTTCAGAGAGGATGTACTGCAGGGGTGTCAAGCTCAATTCCTGAAGGACCTGGTACAGGGAGGCTTTTCCTCTAACCTCAGCTTTTTAATTACTTAATTAGCTTCATCATTTTGATATCTTTGACATTTTTTCAAGTGACAACGCTGTCTACTCCTCCACACCATCCCAATATTTAATCTACTCAGGACACATAGCTCTACACTGCAACACTGAGTAAAACCTGTAAAGACAATGAACTACTACATGGACCAATGAAGATAGGGGAGCAAATAAAACAATCTGAATATGGGCCACCCACCAGAAAGTACTCCATACTTCACCTTCTTCTTCTTCCACTTCCTCTTTCGGCTGCTCCCTTTAGGGGTCACCACAGCAGATCATCCTTCTCCATGCCAACTTGTTCTCTGCAGCTTCCTCTGTCACCCCA
>JABJVR010000033.1:4606396-4628150 GCA_025773905.1 Chitala chitala | reverse complement strand
AACACATGTTGAGTTTTGAATAATCCTACACATTGTCATTGTTCGCAAATTTACGTTTTGTCACCGTGCAGTATATTAATTACTTTTTTCCTCCTTTCTCTCCCTTTGCTTACTCTAGGATGTAAAATGTATGATCTTTCTGAATTTGGAGCAGGAGCACCTGGCTGCCGGTGCTTGACTGGCAAATAATGGCAAGGACTTGACAGTTGCGTGCATATGTGGTTTGAGTCGTGTGGATTTATGACACGCATTGCCCCCCAAGGTTGTACCATTTCAGAGGAGATGCGATCACCTTCCTGGAATTGCATTTGGTCTTTCTACTTGCGTGACAGAGCTCACTGTGGCCACTATGAATGCATGCCAGAACTAATTAATTTGTTGATTGGCTGTCTCACTCGTTAATCTGTTCGTTCATTCTTTGAACGAACGCCCTTACGCGAGGGAATTGTGGTGCTGTTCCGGCTTTGTAAACAGGGAGTATGAATTGGACCTGAACACAAAGAAGGGGTCTACGGTCCAGAAGGGACATGGCCAGGCTGCTTAAATGAAATGTTGATCTAGTGTCTGTGTACATGGCAGGCGATAGGGCTTGAACTTTGCGGTGCACAGTCCTGCGTCTTTGGTTTAAGCATCTCCTCCCCCTCGTCTCCCTCCTAGATTGTTATAAAATAAACATTAAAAAGGGGAAGCTAGGCCTGCTCAGCTGCAGCTAGCAGGCCTGGTCAGTAAAAGGCAGAGTGTGCTACACTCTGCCTTTTACTGACCTTTTGGGGCTGGCCGCATTAGCATTAGCATCCAGCGCCGCCCGCTAAGTACCGCTGATCCTGGGGACGATTTCACAATCAGAGATGGTGACCATCTGTCGGGAGCTTCGGCTGGGAAGATGCATGCGACTGCATGCACAGGTGATACGTGAGGCGGGCGAAATGACATGAGCCTGTAGTTCTGATCTGTAATGAATGTTCACATGGAGTTTTCCAGTTATGGGTCCCAGTCCCAGAGCAATTCAGAGATTATTGTGGGCCAGTTGGCAGTTCAGAGACTCTCCGAATAGGGATTATTTTAAATGTGTTACTGATTTAGTGGGGAAGATTAGAAAGCAGATGTAAAGATCAGCCCCCTGCCCTCCCACAGCTGGCTTCTGTTCTTATGATATCAGATGCTGTATGTCAAAAATCCACTGGAATCCACTGGAATCCATAGGAATCATTTGTGCATCGGCAGCCTTTATGTAATTATTACCAGTAATATAATGTGTGAAGGGTAATTTTTTTTACTTAAAGTTGTGTTTCATACCCAGGATAACTTTTTGCATTTTATTAAAATGACAAAGTGACAGACATGACCAAAACTGTCCGAATACACGAACATAAAATAATAAGTTATTGTTTTCATGTCTGCTAATGATCATGATGTATTAAATGCTCTGTATGGAGATGACTGTTAGCTGGGGCGGTTTGGCCAAGGGTCACTACAGGGCATATAAATAATGTACTCAGTGTTGTGAAGACCCCCACGCCCCCCCCCCCCCAAGTTAAATTGTCTATACTCTTGCTCCTTTGGGCATATTTGACTCCAAATAAAGATCTGTGTATTTACATATTTATTGATGTAGACTTTGCTATAAAAATGAAGAGCTATGAAATTTTTGTGGCTGTATAAACAAGATGAACAGATTCTTGGTGTGAGTAAATCAGGTTTTTGATTTGCCAGAAAGGAGCTGTTCTGTGCAGAAGAACCGCACCTCTCATCTCATCAAGGACCGTGAGTTAAAGAGCGGACCGGGCCTTGGGTAACTAGAGGTGTACCGATACATTCTGCTCACGGTACTGTTAGAGTCGCAGTACTTGGTTCATGATTTTTTTCGCAATGTCCAATATTCAAATGAAAAAGGTTTTCTAATTTCTGAGGCAAAAGCAAGCAAAAACAGTGCCAAAGTGTGTCTCTATTTTTCATGTATTAAAATTTTAAACTGAATGCATATTTGGCTTTAATTTGCTACCAAAACTCAAGTGAAACATAATTTTTAACAAATGTGCTGTTTGACAATTGTATTATACTGAACATTCAAAACAAATAATCCCAGTCCTCAGTCAAGTGGACCCCATTTATCTTGTGTTCCTTCCCCTGGAGAGGATCTTGCTGATGGGATTTTTGGAGGAACATTAACATATTCACACTTCCAGGCAGAAGCAGTGCTCTTTTAGCCTTCAGTGTTGCTGCTCTTGTCCACTCTGAAGAGAGTTTCCTGGAACAGCGAAGTGTGCTTTGGCCAAAGGGGACAGTACTGGGTACAGCTGAGCACTTCCTCTCCACCCCTGAGAGGACAGTTGGTGAGTGCAGGAGAAGAGTAGAAGTTCTCGTACTGCACATGTCAGTTTGTGTTTGTCTCACTGGTGGACCATGCCACCTTGGGTTCAGTGAAGGAATCCCTCAGGAGGTTTTACAGGGCTGTCTACTTGCAACGGTGTGTGTGTGTGTGTGTGTGTGTTAGTTAGTGTGGTCTTCACTGGTAAAACTTTTTCTCCCCTCTTCTATTTCTTCCACAGTTTGGGTCTGTAAATGGGTAGAATTCACCGTATCAGGTAGTATACTCCGTGAAATCCATGCATATTCTCTGTCTTGGTTTCTCTCTGTCTCTCACACACACAGCACTAAACTGTGTGACATCATGATCAACACACACATACAGACACACCCTAAATGCCCTTTTGTGTCATAGCTGGATTGCTCTCTTCTTTGACTCCATTGAAATCCTCACGGTACAAGTGGGGAAGAGGTAGAACTCTGGGACCTGGAGCAGTACTGTATGGCAGAACGTTTAGGTCCCCGGTGTGTGTGTTGAACACGGTGTTCAGGAGGGCTGTGTTCGTCTTCGCCACAGCAGGGTAGTGCTCTGCGCTGGGTGCCATGCTGAGTTCCACCATGTGCTTTAGAGGCACAATGAGTGACAGTGCAGACTGCTTTTCATCAGACGGTACAGAGGTTCACATTTTCAATGGATTAAGTAGCTTCACGATGTCCTCGGCATTGCTGATATCCGAATTCTCCGGAGAATTGGTTTGATGTGCATTTTGCACATCTCTGTACCCGCGAGAGCTGCTGTTTCGGCTGTCTGTTGCTCAAGATGGCGGCCGAGCGTTTCCATTGAGCTGTTCCATCATGTGGTGACATCTGTGATGAGTTATAGAGCACCGTCTCTAGTCGTTTCTGTTTTGAAGAGAGCATGGTGGTTACTGTGATAATTCAGTGGGAATAAAGCAACAATCTGTCTGACTCGCCCAAGCAAATTACTGACATGAGGCGTGTTTGATTGTATTTGGGAAGCAAGATTTAATGTGTGACCAAAACACTCGGTGTGGGCGCTAACCCCACCTCTCTCACCGCCACCTCCATATTGCATGCGTTGTCTGTTACTACGGCGATGCTGTGATTGGCCCTTTCAAGCCAATCAGAAAAAACAGATTTCTCAGAAACTACAGATTTCAACACCTCAGCTAAATTCACTCCAGTCTGTGACTTGGAAGGAGGGTGTGTCTGGAGCACAAGCTAATCGTTTTCCGCTCGCTCGCAACCGTACGTGTGACTGTAGTAACGTAACTCTGGAGGTCCACCTGCAAGCTTCCTGCCTGTTTCAGGGTTTGTACAAGGCTGGCAGTTCTGTATGGCCGAAGCGTGTCTGGGACACAGTGCTGTGCTTCAGCTTCCGCTTCTTAACTAATATTTGAGACTGTTGGTTGCCGACAGCAGGAAAAAAGCCTTGTGTCCTTGGAAATAAAAATACCAGTTCAGCTGGTTATTTCTTCGGCTCTTCAACTGGATGGAGATGGTGCAGTAAACATACTTGTTCGAGACGTTTGACCTTTGAGCAATTTCTTTACAGGCAGTGGCCAGAGCTTTTCATTGCAGTGTCGTTTAAAATGCTGCATCATATCGCTAGTGTTGGTGGTCACGTAAGCCATGATTCTCTTGCAGTGTTTACAAATTGTTTTGCTATCGTTTGTTACCTTGATGCCATTTTAGTTTTGGGAAACAGAAAAACCAAAATGTTTCCAAACTTCAGAAGATGACAGAACACCGTCCACGATGCGCTGTGTGCATCGTCACTCGTTGGCATCGCGGTGTGTTATTACATCCCTGTAGGCGTGTATTTTTATTTGTCTTGTGCTTTTCTCTGAGTGCCCCTCAGGATCTGTCGTCATGATCTATACATGAATGTAAAGGGATCTGACAGCCTGCTCTCTGGGACGTGAAAAGTGGGACATCCGTGTGTGAACTTCTTTCCACGAATAACCGGCAGGTTAAACGAACGACGCTCGGCCGATTATTTTCACATGACATTCGGTGTGAGATCCGGGTTCTCTGAAGCGTTTAACTGCAAAGCCCCTCCGCCATGAGAGCATTCTGTCGCTGCATTAGCGGTAATGAAAAGGCACAGGGAGGTCTGGCAGAAGACAGAGGGGTATTAAGGGTTATACAGGAATATGAAAAGGATGGACGGGGGGTGAGGAAACGGGGTCCATGTGGCGGGGCAGCGGGACAGCTGGAGCTGCTCGGGGGGCTGTTTCATGTGTGGCGACCCCACGCAGAGGGCATATTCTGCCACTCAGTATGGGAAGTAGAATGAAGCTGATGTGACCTTTTTAGTGGGGCCGCCCTGGTCTTTGTCTCCGCAAGGGAGCGCGCAGGTACTTTGGGGTCCGGGGGTGATGGCGGGCGGCTCTCATTTAGCTCCCCGATTCCCTTTGCCCCCCCGCCCCCACCTTTTTTTTTTTTTTTTTTTTTCCCTTCCCAAGCTCCCCTCCCTTACTGCTGCATAAGTGGGTAGTACACCATTCACTGAGAAAGGAGTAATTATGGTTGTTATTTTTCATTTTTTCATATTCCTGTGGGAAATATGTTTGACTCCCTAACTCTGCAGTTGCTTTTGCACTAACAAATGCAGCATTCACTGTGAACTTCTGCATTCTTCTGTTAATGTTAAAACAGAGCTGGACTTCAAAAGGAACTTGGTTTTATTTTTTTTTTTTGTCACAGGTCTTGCTCATTAAGAATCATGGAGTAATAAAAATGACTACCTGCTACACTCCTCATCATCGCAGTCCCAGAATCCTTTACAGCCAGTCATGCATGAGCCCTTGGCTCATCTTCTGTTCCCTTTGGGCTTTACAGCCCATGACACAGCTGGATAACATATGGGATAAAAATTTATTAATTCAAGTCAAAGGGGGAAAATGCACCCTGCAGAACACAAGCTACGGCACCGCCACATACATCTGGGCTCATCCTCCATTTTGCTTTTTAAGTTTTTACTTTTTCTACTGCTTGTCAAACTCAGGGCTGTCCCGATGCAGGGTGCGGCTGGGCTGCAGTGTCAAACTCAGGGCTGTCCCGATGCAGGGTGCGGCTGGGCTGCAGTGTAAGCGGAAGACTTGCCTACACCAGTACCGGTTAGAGCTCCCGAGTCCACTCGGCAACATGCTTTTTGCTCTGCAGGAGGCATTTCTTACAGGCACAGGAATTACATGCAAACTCCACATATGCACGGAGCCCAGATCTAACCCGGGACCCTGGCAGTCGGAAGTGAAAACGCTGCCTGCTGAGCCGCCATACTGCTTGTATCGCCACGCGCCTTTCAAAAAATCTAAATCCAGTCCTTCAGTGGGAGTACTTTTCAAGAATTGACATGGCAAAAATTCAAATAAAAATAGGCCATTAATAATAACACAGTCTGAGTCAAAATTTGATCATGCCTCCTCTTACAGCAGAAGTGTGTGTAATTATCTACCTAACCTTAACAATTAGGCGCCTCATAATGGTGTAAATGTTATCTTGTCTGGATGATGCTACCTTTGGCAAAGAAGCAGCTGTCAGCCTGATAAGAGAAGCAATCGTGTCTTTTCCACCCTTCTCTGCTGGATTTTGGCAGCTCTCGTTCCTCTTTTCCTCTCAGAATGAGTCCTCTTTCTGGAAGGTAATCAAGCTCTGTGATTAATCATAAGGAAGATTAAACTGTTGAATGATGTCCTCTGTGGTTTCCTCCCTGAAGAGGGGGCAGTGGTGAAGAAACAGACCTCACCTGGTGTTCCTTCAGGAACGGTTCCTGATGCTGCTTCGAAGTTCTGTCAAAGCTGAAGCTGTGCTGGTGTATCACCGAGGCCTGGGACAGGAGCGTGTGTCACGGGCTGCGTTCAAACACACGAGCCGGGGATGCAGGCAGCAGAACCGCTGAAAGTCTGTGGCTTAAAAATGCAGGCTGTCAGCTGCATACAAATCTGAGGAACTGAAGCGTCCTGGGGCCACAGAGACAAAGAGAAAGGGGGGGGGGGAGACGGAGAAGGAGGGAATGAGAGAGAGGGATGTAGCTCTTGTAGCGATGGGAAGAAAAGAAAATGTGTGACTGTAGCAGCAAGTGTAATGGAGATGAATAAAGAGATACATAAATAAAATAAAAATGCTGTTAGTCACAGACCAGTGCTATCGCCTGGCGGGGGAAGTGCATGAAAACCCCCCCCCCAACTTCAGCAATAAACAAGGGTTTCCTTCTATTTAGGGCAGCAGTCTGGCTCAGTGTGCTTCAGTATTGAGCTGTGAGCCCATGTGAGAGCAGACCTCTCTTTGTCACTGTGCACATCATCCTCCTCCTCTTCCTCTTCCTCCTGCTGCTGCTCTCTCTCACATTCGGTCAGGGCTGTGCCCACCTCTCTCGGATCGTCCACTTTGCCCCGAAAATTGAGCCGGGATCTTTCCTTCACAGTCAGGTTCCAAATGCCGTTGCTGTTCGTGCACAGTAGTTAGCGGTTTGTGCACGCCTTCGCGCGCATGCGTGCCCGCATGCATTTGCATGCCCGCATGCATTCGCGTGTTTGCGTGCAGGCCGGTTTGGATCTGAATCGGACAGCGGTCTGCCCGCTGCTGTTTGCGGTAGCCTCTCTCGCAGTGTGAGCCACATACAAAAGGCAGAGCTGATATCTGACTGCCTCCGTGTTTAAAATCATCCACGTTCACCCTCGTGTCCTCCAAGGGAAACTGTTGCATAACCGCCAACGAGCAACTTGCATAATTAACGCTTTCGCCTCCTTGCCTGCTCACAGCAGCTAATTGAGCCTTCTCGCCCCTCCAGCAGATATCCTCCCGGCTCCCGCATGCTTATCTGGTGCCTTGACTGCTGCTCCAGCTGTAGGCGTGGTCCAGGACAAACCACGCTGACCTGATTGGGCATCACAATGTTGGATCAGGGGCTAGGTGAGCCCCACTGTTATCTGTCATCCAGCCCTGGCCTTTACCGAGCTGCTGTCGTACAGAATCTCAGTGTGACTGCACCCTGGCCCTCAGATCCGATAAAAGGGACGTGCCGCTGCTCAGAGGAACATGAATAAAAGAGGAGCAGGGCAACGTGCCAGCTGAGGCCACCGAATGGTCATCATCAGCTGTTAATCTCCACTGGGCCCATCCTGTGTGCCAGGGCCAATCACGGTAGGAGATTCCAAAATATGCAAATTGACGGAGGCCCTGGCCAATCACAGTTGTGCAGCAGTTAACAGGAACACACACCATTTGTGTAGAAAGCTTGACCCAAGTGATATTAAAGTTGCTAAACTTGGGAACAGAAGGACGTCCGCTTTGTTTGTTTGCTGCTGAACTTGCATAACCCAGATTTATTATGTAAACATACAAAAATTTACATTTTGAGTGAGTCAGGATAGGATGTGGGCATAGTGATATGAAATTCAGCAAAGAGCCTGTAGCACTGTGTTTGTGCAGAAATAACGTCACGTCTGTGCGAGTTCCCCACTGCACAGGGTAAATAAGGTCCTTTGTTTGATACCATAAATAAAAAACAGCTTCTCATTCCCAATTATAGCAGCAAGCCGAAACCTTCAGTAACTCTTTCTATAAATCATTACTTGTCCTAAATGTTTCAAAGCTGCTCATTATGCTAAATGTCTCATTGACCTCTGCAATCAATTTTGGAATAAATGTTCAATCTATTTGGAGGTTTAAATTGCTCTTCTGTTGAACTAATAGCATTTCTTTGTCCTTAAATAATTGAAAATGTGAAACGAGTTCAACAGACCAGAATAGCAAGTTTGAGACCGGGTATATCTTAAGCATTGGATTTCCAATTAGTTTTTTTCCCCTCAATGTTCCTTTTTATATTATCTATGCAACTCATTAATTCCCTTTGATACCTCAATCTGGGTTTTCTCTGTGCAGCTATAATGGGTATGAAGGGTTTTTTTTTTTTTTTTTGTGTAAACCTTACATGACTGACGTTCAAACCACAATAGCCCTTAGTTTGTATGTCAGATATTTGTATTCCTATACTTGCTATACATGTTCTTCTAGCTGTGCATGCTAGGCAATCAAAGGGATTTAACCTTAGTCAGAGAAGGACCTGTTTATCGCTCTCAATCAAGATTTCATACGTCAGCATGGCTGTAAACATAGGTTTCTACAAACATGCAGCTCAAAACAAGGACCTCGGAAAGCTCAGTAAGGCTGTTTTCAGGTACTTAATGAGGGAAAATCGATGTTTGGCTTTCTAAAAGGAGCTCATTTCATAATAGTTTGTGCAAGACGCGTTTCAATGCCGTTCCACCAAAGTAAGCTATTGACGATGATGGTTTCCCTAGAGTGATGAGTATCTTGCCGCGTTATCCCTTCTAGAGTGACTAGTGTCTTGCCGCGTTATCCCTTCTAGAGTGACGAGTGTCTCGCCGCGTTACCCCTTCTAGAGTGACGAGTGTCTCGCCGCGTTACCCCTTCTAGAGTGACGAGTCTCTCGCCGCGTTACCCCTTCTAGAGTGACGAGTCTCTCGCCGCGTTACCCCTTCTAGAGTGACGAGTCTCTCGCCGTGTTACCCCTTCTAGAGTGACGAGTCTCTCGCCGTGTTACCCCTTCTAGAGTGACGAGTCTCTCGCCGCGTTATCCCTTCCACAGACCCGCCTTGTTTTCACAGTTTATCTTCTGGAATGTAAAAGTCGATGTACAAGCTGGGGATCCACACAAGTAGAGTAATTTGTTAGCAACTGGTGGCGATAAGACTATTTATCGCATCTCAAAATAATTTTTTTGTGAAAAATGTGTCTGCCCCCCCCCCCCCCAAAAGCACACCTTTTTTTGGTTCTCAGCAAAACTTTATAAACTTTTCCTCCATGTTGGCGCAGGTTGCTCTCAAAGTCTTTACACAAGTGTCCCAATGTGCTGGTTGTCAGGCCAACAGCACCCACATGACCAGACTGCATTGAGATGCCTCCATGCGTATGTAAACGTGAGCCCCCCCACCCCCTTCCTGCTTAGGAGGTATTTGTGTCTGACTGCCCTCCCCCGTCATTTCTTTTTACAGGTTTTACATTGACTCTGCCATTCTTTCGATTTCTTCTCATTTTTTCTTGTCCAGTATTTAATTAACAGTCTGGCTTTGTCCCTGTGAGAAAACAAACTGGGGGCACGGAACACCCCCTTTCTCCCACTCCCACCCAGTCTGGCAGAAGGATACTGACACAACAGCAGGCTTAAATGATGTGCAAAACAGGCCTCACTGCACCATGTAGAGGGGGGCTGTCCATGAGGTTTAATTATTTGGCTAATGAAGTAATTAGTGCTGACCAGGAAAACGTGTTTCCCTGGTGCTGCTTTGCTTTAAAATCTCCAACAGTGAGCAGGTGTCGATTGCTGATGACCTCATCGGACCGAGTCTTGCTGCTGCCATTGTAACATTTCATGTGCCTCTCAAAAAAGCTGTTGATTGGCATTTGCCAGTTTGAACACGGAACGACCCCGGGTTTGAACTGACCTTGAGTCACCCTCGCAGCCCGCCACCCAGATGATGGGTATGAGTGACACATTGTGCATGTGACATCACTGGAGAGGCGGGCCTGTTGTATTGGTTGCCTGCCAAGGGTCTCCATGGGGCTGCCTGCGATAGAAATTGCATTGTTATTGAGAAGGTCCGTGCTGAGCTCCCCGTGGTCTCCGTAGGTTGCCGTGATCAACACGATCCCTGCCACGATTTTTAAAAAGCCAGAAAATGATTGTGTTATTCGTTCAGGTTTGAGTCTCGTACAGCCTTGAGCTAAACACTTAACCTACTTTGCCTCAGTAGAATACTCACTTGTGTAAAGGGATGTAATTGTGAGGTGCTCAGGGTAAAAATGTTGGCTAAAAATATAAACAGTAACAATACCGGCTTAGACAGCTTGTGCCATTTGTCATTCAGGTGTTAAAATTTATTTAAACCGATTTCCTTAACCGGTTAATTGGAAGCGATGATGCAGGATGAATTATAAGGTTATAGGATCAGGAAGTAAATGAACACGGCTTTGGAGCTTTAGGACTCAAACGGACCGTAGGGTCAGAGGGCAGGTGAATACGCTCCAGTGTTTGGGTAAGATCCAACATTAATTCCACATGGTGATACGGCTGAAAAATAAATTGCCCATTTTTCTCACACCTACAGCTGATTTTCGATATTTTATTTTTTTAAGAAACCATTCATTTATGGAAAGATTTATTTGTTTCAAGCAATAAGTCACGCAGGGATACACTGGCAAAATACTTTTCGTTTAACAGCTCCTGTTTTGGGTTGACTTTATTCAGCATTGTGATGGACCCACACTTTTCCACTGTGTCTCTGAGGATATAAGACATTTGTTGTTTCTTTCCACTGCGGCCCCTTCTTATTAAATGGGGAAAATAATTCTGCTTTTATCCAATTTTTGCTGCTGTTCGATGGCTTCAGATAACTAGCGCATCTTGCAGAACCACACCCTTCCCCTACTTGGCTGCATGCCTCTGTCTGACATGTTGGAATAAGTTTGTCGCGTTGCTGCTTTTTGCAGCCACAGACTTTACAATGGACAGTGGTTTGTTTGATGTCTGATGTAACCAATCTGCTTCAGAATGACTGAGGAGACACTGCTGGTTTTACAGTCACCGTGGAGATGCTGGCAGTTTAACGTGTGTAGTTATAGCATGCTGGACATGATCACTGTTAAATTATATTGCGATTTCCATTTTTACATATTCTCGATAAAATTTATTCGTCACCCAGCTCTACAATGTTCTCTGCTATTTGGACACAAAATATGTGATGCTGTTTTACATTTGACAGCAAGCAGCCCTTCTTGAAGTCACCCCTGGAGATTTGGTGGCCTGTTCCTTGGAACAAGGTTAAGGTCCATGCTGCTGCAGGTGCCTTAACAACAGTGTGCGGTCTTAGGGACTTAGCATTAGTTGTCATAATAAAATGGTATGGTTTTGACTTGGCATGTAAATAGTACCATATTCCATAATTATTAGTTCTTTTTAGTGTGTGCTTATCAAATAGAATTTGTAACATGTATTGTTGCAGACTCTGATTGAGGAAGATTAGGATTATTTCTAGAATTTTCCTTAAATCATGGTGTGTAGGTCTGTATGAGGACAGCTAGACGGTAAATTCTGAAGAAACTGCTTCATTTTAAATTAAAACCTGCCAGACACATGATAAAGTCATGCAATAGGTAAGTATGCGTGTGCATGCGTGTGTGTACGTGTACAGATACACCGTAGTACCCACGCATCAGAGGATGTTTTTCAGCAACGGAAACAAGTGAGATGTTAAAAACACTCCTGTGTGAGGGTGTAGCACTCCCTCTCTGTGCGGGTACAGCAGACGTGTGCGCAATGGCTTCTTGCTCTGTCTGAACCTTTTTAATGAACTAATGAAATCCCATTTGAGCAGCTCGTTAGCAGCCTCCGTATGCATAGAGATTAACATTCCATCTCCCTCTCCGTGAGTCAGAGGGCAATGAGGCAAACCAAGGTCATTATGAGATTGACAAGCCCAAACTCTCACTATCACGTGGAGCCCGGTCCTCTCACCCTCTATGTGGGCCGGGGCATGGAGGTGGGCATGGGGTGAGCTTAACGGGCCATGCTGGGCTGGGGCGGCTCCGTGACGTCTCTCACACTGGACCGTAATGTCTGAGGAGGAGGATTTTGGTTGAATGTTGCTATTGTTTCATACCTCTGTAGTAATGTGGTAGGAGGGAAGGGGCCATGCAGTGGGTTGAGCAGCTGTCCCTACCGTGTGTGTGTGTGTGTGTGTGTGTGTGTTTGTGTGTGAGATCCTCTAGATGTGCAGGAAAAGGGCAATGGCATCACGAGACATCGCTTTGTTCGCGTTCACCTCCCCGTTTCAGTTTTCCTGCCATTTTACAGATGAGCAGCAGTTTTGTGAACCAGATGGTTGTGGAAAAACCTTTAACTAAACACCACAGGGAAGCTGATGGCTGCAGGCTGTGTCACCACAGCACAAGCGCTGTTCGCAATGCACAGAATTAGTGCCTTCCAGCTGCTTGTGACACTGCTCACATTCTCCTGGTCGGCTTTGCATGTGCGTCCGAGTGTGTATTTACTGCTGTACACAGTACACACTTACACAGCCGGTACACCGAGAAGGTTTTGGTGGACACAGGCGTTTCCACAAGGGCATGGTCAGAATGCAGTGGCCTAGCAAACCAAGGACCACATGTTTTTTAGATTTACAAAGTGATTGTTCAGCAGAGGTTCCATCCAGGTTTTGTGATTCTGGGTATGGGCTGTGGGTGTCAGATGTGCCAGATGATTTGTAAATAGAACACCATAGTGTTCTTCTCATTTTAAACATGCAGCCCTGTTCCTACTGTGGATCAAATCTGGGCGTAAGTCACTCTCAAGCACTACATCACTGGGGCGTTTGGCCGAGCTTCTAGGAGAACTGCACACCTAATAATACTAAGTATGTAGGACCGGATTTATGTGCCATGTGCCCCCCCTTCTTTTCCCCCTGTGGCTAAGTTACCTCTAATCTGGCCCAATTGAATCCCAGCCCTCTGGGTGATCTTTATTACTGTCTCTGTGATGGCAGCACGCTTTGGGTTAGATGGAATTGCCTCCCGGCTCCCTCGCCGTCACGTGGACGCCTGCTCGATAAATCGAGCAGTCTGCAAGCCGTGAGGGTCAGCACGTGTGGCGCATGCGCCCGATATAGCCAGGTCACAAGATGTTTGGCAGGATAATGCACTTGTGGCACTTCTGTGGGGAGGCCTATATGCGTATGCATGCGCTCGTGCAGACGTGTACATAAGCATGCTCGCCGTATTTGTGTGAAACGCTTCTGCGTATTGATGGCGATAATATGACTGCACTCTGCATCATTTAAACTCATTGTACAGCCATTCCAAAGCCTTGCAAATGAACGGTGCTTCTTTTGCATGAGTAAAGCACAAAGTGCTTCACGGGCCAATCAAATCTGTTACATAATACCGTAAACCAATGGCTGCCACCACTGTAATTTCCTGAGCACGCCACCTCCCCAATAAAAGGCACTACACTTTTCTGCAATAATTCAAAGTAATACATTTGCTTTATGATCGTCAATAGCACCTAATCCCAGTTTTGAAATGGAAATTTATGGGTAATCAACAACAATAGAATTCTCTTTGCTTAATTGCGCAACAAAACTGCAGTGGGAATAATAACCCAGTCTTGTTTTTAATGAAGACCGTGTCCCGCTACACTCCTCCCCTCTCTTCCGTGGGCAGTTAGGGGGCTGCTTCCTCACGTGAGCACTACGTGGACCTCAGTAAATCCTGATCTGTTAGCACACCCCCCCCCCCCAAGAGGTCTATGTGCCCTCTCCCATTAGCTGTTCCCGTCGTTCGCTGGAACGCTGCCAAATTGACCGTAGCTGGATTCCTGCCGGGCGAGTGTGGCTTCAGAGGACGTGTGATTATGGAATGGGCAGCTGAGCTGGCACTGGACGTGTTTTTCGATTCATTCATTCCACATAAAATGACGGAGGGAGAATTGACTTTTGAAGAGCACCGTGATGACTGCAGGACTCCCGAGGATATGTATCACTGTCTGCAGTGATCCTTGGGGCCAGTTTGGGATTTTCAATTAAATTATTATCTAGCGCCTTTCACAACCAAGTTATTCCAAGGCAGTTAAACTCCTTGGTCAATAAATTGTGTTGTGTAACAACTAAATAAAGTACGAACTCCAGAAAACATCAGAGGTGAGGTGTCAAAAGCTGCCTTGGAGTAAAAAAAAAAAAAGTCTCTGGGATCCAAAGTTAACTGGCAGACCCATCTTCTGTAGCACCATTACATAAACATTATACAATTCAGAAGAAAGAAAGAAGATTATGTGACTCTAATTGCAGTCTCTTAAGCTTTAATTACCTCCCTTTGTGTCAATACTTCATCTAAGTTAATGGTTGATTAAAATTACAATTCAGGCGTGGTGAGCCAAATGGCATGCATGTTCAGTGTGCGTGTGTGAACAAAGGAACATGCATACTGACGTGTGCCAGCACCATAATTACAGTAGACTGTACTTAAAGGTGTGGCCTACAGTAGTAAGTTGTTAGTCTAGATTTCAACTGTAAGATGGTGAAGAGTGCATCCCTTTGGTGACCGTGTCAGACAGATGCTGAAATGTTCCACGAGAGCGTGGAATTGCCAAGTGCCCAAGAGTAACTTTGTCACGTTTGCTGCCGTTCACCGCACATAAATGTCATGTCATTTCTTTTTATTTCTTATTCTTAAGCAAAGCCAAGCCATGGCTGCGTTGTTTGAATGAATACAAGTTTAAATGCAGTCGAGCTGTTGGGAATAAAATGACTGTTTCCTGAAGAGTGGTCAGCTCAGGGTTTTTGTGTTTTATTTTTTGCTTTCGCAGGTTGGATTTGTGATGCCGTTGTCTCTTCAGCAGGGATTCTGACTCGGGTGGATATTTATCTATTCATTGTGTCTGCACAAAATACTGGTGACGTTCTGCGTATTACATACTGGATGTTTGGTGGAACTGCGTGCACCTCTGATGTCATGCTGCCACGACAGCGGAGAAATTAATCGACTCGGAATCGAAGCCCATTGAAGTTCCTGCGTGCTAAACTGGCTGTGTGTTTACAGGCCCACGGTTCTCCCCAGGGTCTGTGGCAGCTCTGCCGACGAGCAGTGCTGAATTTTCACCTTCCTTATATTTATTCGTGTCCATTTATGCCGCCAGAGCAGGAAGAGGAGTGATACTTTTTTTCCATCTTCCCCCTTTAAGTGTAGAAATGAAACATACTGTTTCCATGTTTTGGCAAAGGAGAAGTGAGATTTCAGCTGGGCCATGGCAAACCGCGCATTTCTGGAGACACGTGCGCCAGCCTCCTGTTGCTTTCTGCCCTTCCATCTTTCCACATGCGGTTAGCTGCGATAACCATCGGTAGATGACACAGACACTTGTAAACAGTCAGTGAAGCTGTCGTTCTCAACTCCGCTGCCTCCTGTGTCATAGTAATGGAATCTGGTTTGCAGGACAAAGGAAGTGGCTCCTGTCTTCTCCATCCCATGTTTGAGATAGTGTGTCATCTGTCTTACACTTGCATAGGGCCAGGAGAGTAACATGAGCTTTGAAGTTGGGTACAGTTATTTTGTTATTTCTCTAGCTGAGGGGCAGATGGGGAGCTGCTTTGTATGAAACACGCGTTCGCAGGTGCAGACAGGAACAGAGTCAGGCCCGGAGAGAGCTGCCTTGGCTCGCTATTCATCTTCATAGCCACGAAGAAGAAGGGTCCAGTCACTGCTACCTGAGGGTCTGCCGGTCATGACTGGACCGCCGTGTGACGGTGCTGTAGCAGGGAAAAGCCGACAGGCCCAGTTCAGAGTCACCTGGGCATGCAGGAGTTGTCTGTCTGCTGTGCTAGGTGTCCAAGAGAGAGTGAGAGATTTAATTTTGACATGCCTGGTCACCAAAGAAATGCGTAAGAATTTCTGAAGACGAGAGAAGAAAGGGAGAAAGTGATGATTTAATGCCCTTCCCCCAACCCTACATGTGTATTGTTACACATTTACCTACTTGCTTTCTGAAGACGGAAGAGACTGATTTCATTACAGAGGTTGTGAGATCAAATAATACCTGAAGTCTTTTCTCCTTTGGGGCTCTGTGCATGTTAAGACTTTATTCCAAACAGGTACCGCTTCTCAGGGAACCCTGTGCTCTTAACCTAAGTTTTTGCCCATGAGGCTGAATGGGTTGATTATGAATGAGCCTGGCTATGGTAATTTTGCATTTGCATTTCCTGTTTTATTCATTTAACTGACACTCTTATCCAAACAACATACATGACAGTAGCAGAAAGCAATGTATTCTGCACAAACAAGAGCGTATGTCAGCACAAAGATACCGACTGTATTCAAATTAGTTACACAGTGTGTTAATTAGTTAATTAGTGTAGCATCAACTGTATATAGGCAGGGACAGTGGTTTATACAGTGCTGGAAGTGTAATGGAATGTAACAGAGCAGGGTTACCAGGGTTACGGGTGCACATTGTGAAGAAGGTTTAGCTACCTAACATAAGATACAAGATCCTCCTGGTGTTATATTGGAGTACATCTTATCTAGCGTTACTGGTTATCAAACCATCTCGCTGTCCAATATATATACATTATTTTCTAAATTTGTACCATCTGCGTCATTTCACACCTCTTATCAAAAACATCCAGAGATCCTGCCTGTGTTTACTATGCCCCTCTCTGGTCACCCTGCTGCTGAGGTGGTTGTTTTTCTTTAAGTCACCTTCTAATTACTCCTTGACACTGTTTTATTGCCTTGTTTTTTTGTATGAGCCTCTTGCTTTTTAATGGCTGTATAAATTGCTTGGGTTATTACAGTGTCTGCTAAGCAAATTAATGAAAATAATGATGCACAAAGGCGTGAGATCGCCTTAACGCAGCACATTCTGTGTGATTGATCGTTCCCATGACAGTGGGGGACTAGTGGCACCGATTTTACTCGTGAACCTGCAGCCTTACTTCAGTGATGTTCTCTGTTTGGTCATGAGCCTGCAGCCTTCCTCGTCCCTGTTCATTTTAACTACTTCCTGTTTCAGGTGTTTTTAATCGTGCATTTGAGCTGCAAGGCGCCTTTTCTGCTCCAGTTGTTCTGTTGTGATCAGTAGCTGGTCGCTGCCTGTGGGACAGGCAATACTCTGTGAATATCACGCTCACTGCCGTTCCAAAAAAGCTTATCTCAGGAACGACATTTTCCGCATCGCCGGGGACACGATAACTGTGTGGCCATGTGTGTTTTGACACAATCCGCAGGACAAAATCGGAGGCATTTGCTGGCTCCCAGCAAACATCCCATTAGGTTCTTGTTAGCGCGAGTGTCGGCTCTGTTCGAGCTGAGCTGTAACATTCCGGAGTCTTCTCATGCCAAATGTTTATTAAGCTACAAATCCAAAATGAACTGAGTTCTTAATCAATGTCCTCTCCCAAGAGGTTTTATATTTATGTAAGCTTATTCAATTAGTCTCAGTATTTATAAAATGTATGCTTTTCCCACCCTGTAGCTATGAAGTCAGAGTGTAATAATGAGGGCTGTGTTGGTTTTGTGCCATTTGCTTAAATGACCTGCTGGTTTCCAAGTTCCCGTGAATGTGATGTTTTTTTAGGAATTCACCTACAGGTGTCACCCTTTGTGTTTAATGGATCGTGGTTTAAAAAAGATTTGAACATTAAAAATGCAACAGCAATTTTGAAGAAATAACTGATTTTCATATTGCTGTGTTTATATGATGCTTATATAAGAATGTATTGAGATGGGATGTTTGCCACCAAATACCTCCGACTCTGTCCTGTGGATTGTGTGAAACGCACACGTCCACACGGTTATCGTGTCCCCGGCGATGCGGAAAATGTTGTATATAGTATAAAGTCTTTTTATTTAAATGACTGCATATTTTGTGGGTCTTCAGATACATTGTATAGGGAAGGTTGTTGTTTTATACTGCCAAGGGTTTGATTTTACCAGTATAGTTAATGCTACTGTCAACACAATTTTTACAGTTTTTCTAAGTCGATTTGTGCAAAACACTTGAGGAAATGCTGCTTTAAAAAAAGTTATTGTCAAGCGGATCGATGCTGCGGACAGACAGCTCGAAAAATCAAACGCAGAACAGAAGGGGGAAAAAAGAACTGTATGAATAATTAAAATAAGTGATTTGACTTTTTGAATCCACTTTATCGTGCGTGCCGGAGTTGGACCCCAGCGGCCCCCTGCAGGGTGGCCCCCCTGCCTTGCGAGTCCAGCAGCATTTTAATGTCACTGCCAGAGAGGAGCAGATGGCCGAGGGCTGCCGCAGAGAGTGAGCCCTGTACAAAGCATCTGTTCGCCGCCTTTGTGCGGGCACACAATGGCAGCCATGGGAGAGCTATTATTGTTCGATAGATCTTCCTCCACGGAGCCCCCGCTCACTCTCCTTTCTTTTTTTTTTCCTCTTCTAGTGGCGCACACGGGCCCCCAGATAAAAGGTCACATGTTTTAACCCCCCCTCCCCCACCTGCTTCCCTGTCATAGATTTTATTATGGGAGATTCTGGAACACCGGTTCGGAAGTAGCTTTGTAAAGGAATGTTCCACCAGTTAACTGTAGGTGTATGGACAGAGAGGTGCATTATGGGAATGTAGGGTATAATCATAACCTCCTAGTCACCTGTCAAAGGGTTTTTCCAAAGCAACATGCTTCCTTCAAAACTTGGCACTCTTGTCAAAGTCATGCATGTCTTTTGTTTCATTGAATGTTTCCTTCAGGTATACATACAGTATATGTTAAAGACCCTAGGTGTTTTAAACTTCTTTTTCTGACTTTTACCACTAAGTTGCCATCATCAAAAAGTGCCATGTAAGCTGAGTCTGGGTTTAATATGCTTGTTATGGTACAACTCGTCTCAGTCATTGGCCCGAACCTGACTTTCTTCCTCGGGAGAAATCATGAAAAATGATAAAAGATGGGGATAATTGTTAAGTCAGGTTCTTTCAGAATCTTTGACCCCTGATAGGTCACCTGCAGCCTTGGCAGACTGCTTTCACTCTGAACGTGAGCCCCTGTCCCCCACAGTTTGGATACCACATTATATCTCAGATTTCTGGTCTATGAGAGAGGCCTAGATGAGGAAGACCAACATTCTAGAGTTAAGATGGATATCTGAGAAAAGCAATACGGTTGACATTGTACAACTCCCCTTCCCAGAAAAGGCGAAGCCAGCTGCAGCAGATCACAACATGGGTGTCGTGGATTAAACGCCTGCAACGTATCTTTCACATTTCATTGGCTCTGAGAGAGCAGGATGTGGGACAGGTCAGAGGACCAATCACTGTTGAGATATGGGTATAATTTCTCAGAAAACACTAATTTTACATTCACGTGAACAGTGACACCTGCTATTGTCAGCTTGACTCTGAGAAAGACTGAGAAACAAGCAATGAAAGAAGAATGTCAGTAAAGATGAAGATTATATATAATTTTTTTTTTTTTTTAGTTAACCTTGTGGAGAGAGGAGGAGATATGGCAGTGACTAGATTGTAGCCAATCAGAAGACAAAGCCCATATAAGGACCGCCTTATTTGCTGCACTAGAGGCTAAACTGTTTCAGCCACATTGTCCAGTAGGATTTTACAAACGATGCCCACAGCTGGCACGATTTGTAGCATTCTCCTGTACCCTCTGTTCTACCACACACCCCATTTTCTCTCCTACAAACAATCACCAATTATCTGTGAACACATGACCTTCCCTGTGGCCAAGAGACAGCGGAACAAATGGTGAAGAGTCGAGAGTCGGTCCGGCCCCAGCCGGCACGCCTGCAGCAGGAGAGCACTTGTTCCGCCGGTAGCCCTACCCGCCCAGCCTCCCGGCGCCTTTTTGCGCTCGTTCGTTTTCTCGGTTCGAGGAGACTGCCCTTGTTAAGGAGCAGTGCCGTCACTGTGTTCTTGACTGGTCACAGCTAGTTTATTTGCTGCTGCCGGAGGATTTAGCGGCAGCGTGTCGTGTAGCAGGCGATGCCCGCCCCACTCAGACATTCTGCAGTAATGGACAGAAGTGCAAGGTTGTGACTCGTGGCTTGACAGGGTTAGAGCTTTAACAAGGCTGCCCTCCACCCCCCTCCACGACGTTGCTGAGAAAACAGTATTGACTTTTAGCACAGAAGGGTGCTGCTTTTCACTCCATGTGGTGGCTTCTCTTAAGTAAGTGGGGCTTTGCTCTCACTCACATTTGTGTGTGTTTCTCCAAATCAAGTAAGCATGATGTGTGTGCACAAATGAGATTTGAATTATTTAATATAAATCCGACTGTCTCTTTGCTGTTGGTGTGTGTGTGTCGTTGTAATTTTAATTATAGCAGTAGGATTTGAAAGAAAATATCATGGGCAGGCGTACTAATGCCTTCGGGCTCCCTGTCATACTTCTGGAAAAATAAAGCTCAATCAAACTGTACTTCATGGATCTTTTGTTGGGTCTGTTTGGAATTCAGATGGAGGATGATACCTCCTGTCTGACACAGCCATCCGTACCACTGGGTTAGTGTGTCCAAAGTCCCCTTTGTAACCATAACTGTTAAGAGACAGCTCCCCTGATTTAAAAATCACAATAGTAACCGCACAGCATTATGGGTTCGTTTGTTGAAGAGCAATTTCTAAAATGCAAGTGTTTGTGTGGAAGATTTCTTACCCTCCACATTAAGAGCTGAGATCAGACAGTGAATCTTTTCTGGTAAGACTGAATGGCGTCTTGTTCTTTGCCTGTCAAATGGCCGAAACCTCTTGGGTACTCTCCTGCCGACACATAGCTGTTGAAACCGCACTAGAGGCCAATTGCGAACTCAAAATGCAGAGCTTTCACAGAGTGCCGCAGGAGCCGAGCAGTTTCACTGAAAACCAACAAGCCTGAAACGTGAGCAAGTAGAATTGCTTTGCACAGTACAGACCGGAACAAACCTAAAATAGAATCCAAGAAGCAGAACCTTGGAAGTAAGATTCCCAAACTAACCCCAACAGACTCATCTAAACAGCAGAGACATTGATATAGGCTAAATGGTCAGTAGGATTTTATCCCTTTACTGGCTTGAAGCAGGTGGTCAGCAGGAGCAGACTGCATGCCGGTCCTTTTGTGGAGCTGCATGGGAGACCGTGAGATGAGGAGTGGATAAAATATGCATAAATTAACACATTATGAAAGTTTTACAATAGCCAGGTGTGGCTAATAGCTTGGCTCATACCAAGCGACAACTTTTTTTTTTTTTGATGGTATTCTTAGTCTGAAACTACTGGTATGCTGTTTTGTGTCAACTCTTACCCTGCCAAAGTAAATTTAATTCCTGAATGGTGGGACTTAGCTATGCAGAGGTACCCTGTTGGATATTTAATAATTTGGCATAAATGTTGTAGCAGTGTGGCATGACCAGCCAAAACCGAGAGCTGAAATCTGGACTCCCACACTGAGAGCTCGCTGTCTTGTAGTTTCGACCAGCCAGATGGGAAGAGCAAATCGGAAAAATAATCAACCCCACACTGGGCTATTTTCAAAAGCTGGCAGCTGTGAATTTGTGTGAGATTTTACTGCTTTTCAAAAGCAAGTGTATGGAAATGTTCAGAAATCCCTGGGTCTTGCTGCTACAGACTTAAATTTAAACTTGGTTTGACATAAGCACTAAATGATAAAATGTAGTAAAGAATGATGGATCGCAGGTGACAAAATCAGCAAATGTGCGTGTCTGTGCGTGTCTGTGCGTGTCTGTGTGTTTAAAGAAATGAAATGTATAAACATCATATTCAGGTACATAACGGACGGAGTCTCCCTGGCGCTGGGAGTGCGGGTACATAACGGACGGAGTCTCCCTGGCGCTGGGAGTGCGGGTACATAACGGACGGAGTCTCCCTGGCGCTGGGAGT
>JABJVR010000033.1:4582545-4606296 GCA_025773905.1 Chitala chitala | reverse complement strand
GTGAAAAACTGACACTCACTAGTCTGCAAAGTAGCGCACAACCCCAAACTGAACATACTCCTCCTTATGCTCCAGAGATTCCTTTTTAACTAATTATTATTTGAGCCCAGACTGACAGTACAGTCAGGACAGGGTAAGGCTTCTACTCTCAGTGGGAGATGGAGAGTGAAGTCCTCATTGATACCACCCCACAGGCTCATCCCTGGGAGGATTTGGTGGTGATGGGGGGGCTCTCAGCTGTCATGTCCCAGCCTCAGCTGGACTCCTCTGATTCCAGTTAGAGCGGAATTGAGCGGTCAGCCCAGTGCTGCAGAGTGACTGTCAGCCTCCCACTCACAGAGCCCGCTAGAGACACCGGAGTCTGCGGCTCACAGCGTAACTGGCAATTATCACAGCGGTCACCATTTTACTTCTCGGAGGACGGAGCTTGTCCGTAGCCGGGGTAATCCCCCATGAGAACCGGCTCCTTCACTGCAAAATTAGCCTGGGATGTCAGCGTTTGTGAGCAGTGAGGTGGAGAAGCAGTGTGGACCAACCTGCCTATTAGGGGCAGAGCCGGTCAAAGGTCATTTGTTATGGGGTGGGGGGGGGATTTAATAGATAAAAGCAAAGCAGACAAGTTCATGGGGGAGGGGGCTCTCCAAGCTTTTGGTGCAGAAATGGAAAGAGCACCTTTAAAGCGTACCTAATTTTCCTACTCAGGTGTAGCACATTCTGTTCCATTTCAGCAAAGTGTGATCAATATCCACGACCACTTCAGGTATAATGGAAGATTGGAATCTGTTAGGCGTTCACGCATCTGCGCCCGGGTGGCCGTGTACACCATCGTATTTCGAAGATGCGTACAACCAAGTGTGTCCACGTCTGTCTGTCTCTGTTTTGAGCGTCGACTTTGGAGCAGAGATCAATCACGAGTCGGGAGGCGGTTGACGCTCTGTCCTCCGTATCAGTTCCAGAGGTCGGCGATGGAGAGATACGAACGTCCTTCTCTTACGCTTTAAAATGCCATCTCTGTGTCGCCGTCTTGAGATTTATGGAGTGATTGCACCTGCTTGATCACATTAGTTTGACTCAGTGGCTCTCGTAACTGGTGAAACGGACATTAGGTTCCTCTAAGTGTCCACGGCATGGATTTGTCATGCATTTTTATCGCTTATTCAGTGCATGATGTGGATTATAATGATTCACTGCCTGAGCAGCCGCCTCTGTTTTACGAGCATGTATAGAAGAATTGTTATATTTCACAAGGTAGTCGATGCAGGGCGCATTCTAGTCACATCCTCGCTGTACACGAATGTGCTTATAACCTTTTAGTAAGAGCTCTAATCAGTGTAATTGACTTTTACTTTACAGATTGAGTGTCTGAGTGTGTCTGAGTGTCTGTGTTGCACGTGTGTGCCCCGGGGAATGTGGAAATACCTTCATCTCCAGATAAATGGGCGGAGCTATAGAGCAGTCACCTTGTTGTGTTTTCTAATTGTGCTGCTGCTCTTGTTGCTATGTTAAGATTCCTTGGGTGAAGTTCATATCCTCAGTGCAACACTCGGGGCAGCTTGTGTAGCAGGTGGTGCACAGAGGAGGCAGCATGTTGACAAGGGGAGAGAACAGTGGCAAAGAAGCATTAGTGCAGAGTAAAGACGATACTGGCCGCAGTCAGTGGTGGGTTCTCCATGTTGGGCACAAGGAGTTTCTTCAGTGAGGACTAATAATGTTTTGGTAACAGAGCCCATTGAGATCTCCCTCAGTACCAGCTACCTCTTGCATATCAACCCAGACCCCGAGCTCCATAACGTGGGTTCTTCAGGGTGCCCTCCTGTTTCAGCACTGTTACTTCGTGAACAGTGATATACTGAGTCCTTATCGTGCTGTCATTCTCTGTTTCATTAGCTCTATCTCTGTACATATTCTGTTTACAGTGACCTTTCACCCCGTCTGTGTCTCTGTCCAGGTCATCAGATACACGTGACTGTAAGCTTAACGGGTATATCCTTAGTTCAGATTTTCTTGGAAAAGCATCTCCACAATGGTATTTTGCCAAAGCTTAATTAATCCTTTGTTCCATAGTAACTATAATTGATAAAAAGAAAAACCACAAGTAAAACTAATTAATTAGGGACAGAGGATTATGGATCCACAGGACAGAGAACATTGTTAGCATGTTCAGGGCCTCGCCTTCGACTGCAAGCGTAATGAAGAAGAGCAGAAAAAAAAAAGCAGAAATATATCGATGGATATATAATTAAGAAACATTTCATATAGACTTTGTAAACCACCACCTGTTTGTTAATGCTCAGAAGATGCACTAAGTTTTTAAAGCCTTTATTTAGAGCCTTCAAGCTCTTGGCATCACCGAGATAAGAGGACCAGAAGGCCAGACTGGACTGTGTTTGTCTGAGCGATGGGTAACGAAGGACGAAATCAGATGTCTTTCTTCTCTCATTTTCAGTATGGAATGTGCTGCTTGTTTTTGCTGTAAAAATAGCCATGTTTGTCATGTAACTGAACATCCATGAGAATTGTCACCTGTTTCATCTGAAGTTCCTTCCATTGTCGACCTTTCTCCCGGAACACAGAACTCAGGAATTATTAAAATTTTAAAAAGTGCCGACCAAGCATTGTTTAATTAGCATGCAGGAACACCCAGCACGTCCGTAATTACTATGCACATAAATTTGGAAATAAAATTGATGTTTACATTTCTTTTTTCAAACACCAGGATTAATCATTATTATTGTTGTTATTTTTAGTGGAGTTGTTCATTGAATATTTATGGTGTAGACAATGAAATGCATGAGGGTTATGATAATTAGAAGAGTTCAGGCTTAATGCATGCGGCTTTCCTCCGAGTCCTCACATGGCAAAATCTCAAAGAGACATCCTTCTCTGTCCACACGATGACGCGTTTCTAAATAATTAATCTCATCCCTTTCAAAGGCAGCTCCTACCTGCTACTGTCACCTGAATATACCTTCAAGCTATCAGCCTTCAGGCATCCGTCATGCACCTCTCGCAATATTTATACTTTTAATGTGCTGCTAGCATGTTCTGTGTAGCATGTGACACGTCACGTGTTTATTTCCTCATATCAGGCCATGTGTAAAATAGCACCGCCAGTTTATGTTTGCTCATGTTTGACTACGTGCTGTGAAGAACTCGGAGTGAGGACATTTAAACAGGAAGGATGGCGGGATGTTAGGAGCCACAGAAATGCAGGGAGGTCAGGAGGTCAGGACCTAACAGTGTGAATTCAGACATTTTGTTCCCGCTTCTTATTTGGTCCGAGTTGATTTGGCAAACAGAGCTCTCTCTGTGCTGGGAGTGCCGTGGACTCGCAGTGACAGGTGTGCCATCATTTACAGGACAGCCCAGCACCCACGGCGTCCCCTCATGTCACTCGACCCCCCCCCCCTCCCTCCTTTCCACTTCACCTTCTCGCTTCATCTGGCCTGTCAGGGGGCAGTGGGGGTGCCTTGTGTTTGTTGGGGATGCAGGTGTCAGCCACAACATTTACACTTTCCTCTTTCACTTGAGAGCCCCCCTCCCACCTATCACTTGTGAGACACAGATGGTGTGGGTGGGGGGGGGGGGGTATAGGACTTGCTGTCACTGAGATGGGAAGTTGAAGGTGCCAGTGAGCAGCTGATGCACTAAAGGTCTTAAAAGAGACTGATACCAGGACCCCTCCTCTCGTGTGTTGGGTGTCCAATCACGGATTCCCGCTGACCCAAAAAGCTGGCAGGGCACTAGGCTTTTCTGATACAAGAGGCCATGAGATTGCCTTGCTACAAAGATTACATCAGTGTATGGTCCTTCAGTGGGGCGTGGCCACTGGTGACCATGGCAGCAATGGCATCAGTGGGTACATTGAGGTCCCTCTGAGGAGAATTCTATAAAGGAAAAGGACAGTTTCCTTGAAAAAATGAAACGTGACCTCTGGGCAGCTAACCTGACTGCAACACATCACAGCCTTCTGGCGTGAGTGCATTGAATGCTCATTGAATATTTTTCTTCATTTGGAAATAATTCTGTGAGACTGAAGCTGGAACGAGTGTCCCTTTGAATTGAGAGATTGCCAGTATATTCAAGCCCCCCTGCAACCCAGCATTCTACGTTTTATCTGTGGAAAAGCAAGGGCAGCCCTGAAGTCATATGTTTCTCTGCTCACATTCTGAGGTAGAGTCTGAGGGCATGCTACGATTTAACAAGCCGTCAGGTACTTGACAGCTCTCTGTCAATGCCACGTCAGATGAGCCAGTGAGACCAAGCCAGGAGCACGCAGGTACGATGCCCTAGTCCCTTAAGGAGGACTCGTACAGAAACCTCCTCGGAACGCTCGCCATGTTTACAGAGCTCACTTGTTAATACTGCTCTGAACATCTGCAAGTGTGGCACAAAGGCAGCAGATATAACTCTTCTGAAGCAGTATGACTCTCTGAGTTATTTGTGAGTTTATTACAAGTTTAAATTTCCCTTTGAAATTCCAAATCAGAGCAGGAGAAAGCTAGTATTATAGTTTGTTTGGGTGGAACACAAACTGTACCCGCAGAATGACAGCTCATTTTAAACGCATCAAATAAGCTTCATCTGAACCGACAAGTTTGTGTTCCAAAAAGTTTTTTTTCCCCTCCGTTTTATTGGTCTCTGTCAATTTAATATAATAAGCGATAATAACCCAGCATCCGGCCCATCCTCAGCTATGAGGTTAAAAGGATTTTAATGATTAACGAGACTCTTTTGTCATTAGGCTAATCAATTATTCATTTGCCGCTTGCTCATTCGTCGAGAGCACTACTGATACAGCGTACCAATGGCGGGGCGGGCTGAGGGCTTTGTTCCTTTTAAGTTGCTGCAATTAATCTTCCATCACAAAGGGAAGGCATTGTGAAGGGCCGATAAAGGCTCTATATTCCTCTGCGGAGGCGCCGGCGACGTTGGATCGCATTATTCATCGCGTCGTGTTGCACTTGGTGACTCTTTCAGCTAAATGAGGATAAACGGCACATTGGCTGTACGCGTATGAGCAGCGTGCGCCGCGCGCCTTCTCCAAATGAGACTGACCACTAAATTACCTGCAGACGGTTTCTCCGCTTCTGAGCGAGTACGCGACGCGCACTATAGAATCCATTAATTAACGGCGCCGTTTCCGGCGGTATGGTTTCTCGGCGGCGACATCGATCAAATTCACGTCGAGTTTTGTTAATGATTTCCAGACGACGACGGGCGTGACGTGCCACAGGCGCGGCAAGAGGACGCGTTGGCAGCTCCGTACGCGGTCGCCGCGAACGACTGTAGCCGATGCGTTTTACCTGCTGAGATAACGAGGCCTGCCTGTCAAACACACGTTAACCTCTCTGATGGTCAGTGGGAGAGCAATCTGCTTCTGTAGTCCAACATCAAAGGCTTCCCCCAACTCTCTTTTAGTGTGGCGCTAAAATAGTCATAGCTCTGTCAGGAGAATTTGAGTGTCTGTCTCTGGTTAGTGAGTGCTTGCCCTGCCAAGCAATAAATCCCGTTTAAAATAACTGAAAGATATGCAAATAATTAAATGTTACGGTTAAGTCTGTTTTTATGGTTAAACATATTGGGTGTCTGTAGACAAACACAACATCTCTTTACACACCTGCTATACTGACAGTAAACATGTTGGCATAAATAATCTTCTTCTGGATTTAACCAGCTGCTAAAATCTTGAATTCATGGTAGAAACAGAGAAGGGGCCTGACACAAGTCTACAAAAATATCGGTCTCCCCCTTGACCCTATAGTGGTGGGATTAACGTGGGGTCCCTCTGGTAAGCATCGTCACCCCCCGCCCCCTCTGTTTGAGCACACATATTTGTTTGAACTGCCAGGCAGGAGCATTTCATTTTGCTGCCGTTGACTTAACGAGCGTGTGGCAAACAGTGAGGTGTGTCCCGTCTCTGCTCTGCCTAGATCACACCGTGAGGACATCAGCCTTGCCTTGGGACTGAGGCAAGGTCTTCCTACAAAACGCTTCTACTTGATGAGATGAAATATGTTGCAGTTGTCAGGACCTATTGGAGCAATTCAGTGTTTCAGTCACCGCTCTATGCCTGGAATTAAATCAATACTTTTTTCTCTGGGGTTAATCACAAATAACAAACCCATCTTGGGTGGCGTAGTCCCTGTGGATTGAACGGGGCAGGTTGGTTATTTGACTCGAACGACCGATTCCAAGTGCTCTGTCAATGGCAGGAGAGGGCAGCTGCTGATATCCTGGGTATGCGGCCTTATTAAAGCCACTTTCCTGTTTCTGTTTACTGCTTCCTCATAGGCTGCTCCATCGAGACAAAGTCTAGGCAGAATAAATACATTACTGGCCAGCAGGTGGTTGTGTTAAAAGTGACTTAGCTTAAAATTTCATATTTCATGTTTACACACAAATAGCATGTTATCCAGTGCAGTTCAGCCTGAAGGTCAGGAACTGAACAGTGGAGACCAGGTGGGCTCAGGTGAGTAGTATGAACATTTATACTTCCATAACATCTTGTCACCTGCTATCTCACAAAAGAAGCAGCCGCACACCTGCCCGAGAGCTCCAATACCCAAGCGGCTTGGCACCGTTGCGATGTCGTGTGTCGGGCCTTCAGTGAACTGAGCGTGTATCGTGACCGCACCTGATGTCAGACCAGCTGCTTATACGCTCTGCTCCATCTTCAGCCTCTCCTGTCTGTTCCACTACCTCGGTGATGAAATTGTGTCAATGGAACAAAAATAATAACAACCTGGCAAACCGTGGCGACCGCTTATGGAAACCAGCGCTGGTCTGCCAGTGTAGACACAGGTGGGTGTTCTCAACCGACACCAGAGTTTTAGACACGTATTGCCGTTGAGTGTGAAAAAAAATGTCAACACTCAGGGAAGCCGGCACGAGCGTATCAAGAGGAAGCCACAGAGTTTTATCTTTGGCACAAGTCCATCTTCCCCTTTTTGAAGGTTGTGCGGTGATGACAATGAGAGATTGCGGAGAATGCGCGTGGGGCTTCCCTGTGGGTGCTAGCGAGGCGGACATTTTTAGCCCAAGTTACTTCTGCTCTGCCTTCTTTAGCTTGGCTTTTTTAAACGTGTTGGTTCTGCAAAAATCTTCACATTAGGATGTGAGTTAGTTTTGCTTTGAGAGGTATCTTACAAAGGATGTGGGGTGTGCTGACAGTTATGTGTTACTTAGTGGAGGCACAGAATAATGTCTGACACAGAAAAATGTAGCAGGAAACATGCAGGGCTACTTGACTGACCTGCCTGTGCTTCATACATTCTCAGGGGACTGACCAATCTGAGCAGGGTAACCTGACTTGTATGACCAGTCCTTGCTGTGTAAACTGAGATTAGTGACCAATCACAGCTGTGCAACCTGAGGACAGTGACCAGTTCTAACCGTAGCACTGGTGTCAAACACGGCTGTCAGCACCGGCGTAATTGCTGGACTCACGCTGGGCATACGGTTTTGCATCACACCTGTCCTCCTCTCCCTCACCTGGCGTGCATCCGGTCTCCAGGGAGACATGGAGTGCCTGGCCTGTACATGAGATCACCTGGCGTGGGCTGGACGCAGTAAACGATTTTCTGTTCTGTCCTCACAAACATGTACAATTAGAGTGGATAAAATCAGCACGTTTATATGCATTAATAAAGCGAAACGCGTTAGGCTGCCTTGTCGCCAACCTCACTCGGGTGACTTCCATTCACTGCTGTTTAGGCTTTCTTTACTTATATTCTGTATGCATTTTCTGTATCTAATTGAAATCATTTAAATTGATTAAGGGTAGTTTATTTTATCAAGTTAAGCTATGAAAACGTTTTTGTTACGTTACTTTTCCCCCCTCACTGTATTTTGCACAGCACCGGTTTAAAAAAGTAAACAGATCTCAACATCTCTGTCACAAGCTGTAGAATCAGAGCCATTAATATCAATTTATTCATGAATACTCATCTTTCCTTCAGGTCGTATCTAATCAAGCTGTCATCGCAGAAATCAAAGTCCCGCAGGGAAATCAATTAAGAACCAATTTGTTACGGAGCTCAGAGAACCCTGTGATTTTGATGCGCCTCAGTTTGTCACAAGTTGGAGGACCTCGCAGGCCAGCGCTCAGGAGCAGGGGAAGATTAATTTAGATTGTCAGGGGCGGCTGGAGACGCTCCGCACGCGATCGGACGACAGGAAGTGAGATAGATAGGAGAAGGAGAGGAGGGTGGGGAAATATGGAGCGCGGAGGCTGAGTCAGGAAGAAGAGCGGCTTTAGTGACACACACAAGAAATGTAAAGAGAGCTGGAGAGTGGGAGAAAGGAGGGCAGGTGTGGAGGTTAGAAGGAGAGAAGGTGGTGGGGGGGCGGGGGTCATAAACATCCACAGGTGATCAAGGACACTTCATCTTCTCATCAGCACTACAGCAGGGAAAGCAGCCTTCCCTCTCTGGCTGCCTGTCGGGCGGGTGCCTCTGATTACATCTCATGTGCCCCAGGGCCGATGGAGGTGCCCCTCTCCGTGCACACGCAGGGCCTCCGCCGCGGCATACAATAACGTCTGTTTTAGCGTCGCGTGTCAGACTCCGAGGGGAAAGCCTTTGTGTTTTTATACAAAACACCTCGCGGCTGCCTCTTTGGCCCTCTTAACAGCTCGGAGAAATGACTGCAGCACTTAATTAATTATTTAACAGGCCAATTATCCTGGCTGACTTGCGTGGATTGAAACGTTACACTCGTACTGTTTTGTGCCGCCAAGTGTCGACTGAGGCGGGGTGCTCTGTTTGTGCGGCAGACAGCCCAGCGGTGGAGGACAGGGGCAGCCGGCCTGGAGCCTCTCCCCTCCCGTCCCATGTGCGTTCAGCAGAAATGGTGCTTAAGTTGATTCTGTCCATCCACATAAATGTGTAAAATGATAAATTACTTAGACTAAGTGTGCCAAGTCAGTGTAAGGAATTGAATCTGAAACCATCAACCCCTAATGATAAGGATGCTTTTTTATTATTACACTATGCTACTTTTAAGTGTTTTTTTTTTTTTTTTGAGCTAAGAAATTGCATTATCCCACCCCTCAGGATCTGGACCTACCCATAGGGCCATTCTTTTTAATGCATTGCTCCACACCATTGTGAATGCTGTATAAAATATATAGCCATATTTGCTATATATCGTTTGTGTGTGCGGTTCTGATCCAGGCTATAGTGTTTAGGCCTGGCGCTGATCACAAAGCGTGCCTTGGGCTCCAGTGCATCTTCCTGGCTGTGTGCTCCGAGTAGCGGCTGAAGGTTCACCTGAAACCACAATCGCTCACGCTTTGTTTGACCTCGCCGTAAAAAATGAGTCGATTGCAGATAGACATACCTCATTACCTCTTCCAGGCTCCTGTTAGCAGAGCCCATCAGTTTCGACAGCGGGGCCTTTTCGCCTTGGGTCTGCACCTCTTGGTCACGTCCCCTCAGCCCCTCCCCCCAGGCTCAGCTCTGTTGCTGTGGAGTCCGAGGTGATGTGACATCAAAGCCGCCGCGTTCACCTGGCGTTCCAGTTACCTGTAGCTCTCTCTCAGGTGCTGGCATCTTGTGGCAGACTGCTGACACAACATTACGGGTTGGTAATGAATCAGTGTTACTGCTGAAACCTTTCTGTCGTTTAATTAAAGAATTAGCAAAAGTACTTTCGTTTTTGCTGGTGAAACCTACATAGGTGTATTAGCTATTTTGGTGTAACTGTTTCAAAATATGGGCACACAGCCTTGCAATTTAAAATTGTAGGAATAACCCTTGCTCAGTCACATTGTTGTTTGAAGTGTGTTGTAGGATGTCTTACTGGATGAGCATATGGCAAATTTTATTTATACTATGTAATTGAAATGGCCCATCTAAAAGCGTGCTTCACTGTGATTGTGTGCATCTTGTAGCTAAATTGAAAGTTATAAACTTACAAAAACTTTATAGCTATTTAAGAATCAAATGATTCCATTCTGTGGTGACACGGCCACTCATGTCCCTGAAGAAATTAATTCCAACCACCTTCCCTGTGTGCATTTCCCTCTGGGTGCTGTGGTTCCCCCATGATCCAAAACAGTGTGTGTATTTATGCGTTTGTGTGTGGTGCTGTCTGTGTGTGTGTGTGTGTGTGTGTGTGTGCGCGCGCATTTGAACATTGTCGGGACGCACACCTAAAATCACTGTCCCTAACAGAGTGGGCAGGGTGAGCAGTGAAGCTGGCATTAATGAGATGCCCACAGAATGGATCGAAGCCGGCAGCGCTGTCTCTCTTAAGCCAAACTGTCTGACTTCCTGACGATCAAAAAAACTATTCCTGACAGGCCTTGGCACCCGATAAGGTCTCCATTGACTTAAAGGAGACAGTTTGGCCAAGACACGGTTGGAGCAGGAGATCTGTATCAGCGGACGTGACAGAGACACACAGGGGGGGGGGCTGCACACATGAGGGAATAAGTCAGCAGCTTACACTATGTGAGCTGCAGTGTCCACACACCTCTCTTTCCTAATTAGGGCTGCAGGTACCGCTCGGTTAATTAATCGTGATGAGAAAGGCGCTGGTGTGATGAGGTAAAATGTCCACAGGCTTGCCGTACAACGCCCAGGTGTTTTACAGCTTGAAAATTAGCCTGGAGGGCATCACATAATAGGTACATAGATGTGTGCACTTATGTACACTCGCCTGTGGTGTGTGTGTGTGTGTGTGTGTGTGTGTGTGTGTGTGTGTGTGTGTGTGTGTGTGTACGCAGTTTTGAATCTCTTCAGTGTTGATTTTTTTACTTATGTGGGTTGTTTTGTTATTCAATTATTTTTTTTCTTGCTTTTGTTTTGAACAATGACTTGTGTTCTACCCAAGCTTGACCAGATAGGAACAGATTTGTCTCATTAACCTTGATACCAACATGCACACACACGCACTCACACGCACACACACGCACACACAGACACGCACGCACGTGAGCGCGTGAAAAGGATGCAGAGCACATGTAAGTGCTGTTGCAGTCCTAATTAAGCGAGCTCTCAGTGGAAGGAGGTCAGGGGGCTTGTCTGCTGTCAGTCTCAGGAGAAGCACTCAGCCATTGCCCTTCATTAATTTCTTAATTAGTTCCCACCTGTCCTTCATTTCTGTGTGTGTTCCTGTGTGTACATGTACATATACCTGCATATGTAAATGTGTGTGTGTGTGTTTTTGTTTCTCCTGCAGCTGCAGGTCCTGCTCATCCCAACCCTTGCTTTGATGTGTATCCACACAGGTCCCCTTTAGGCCCTTTGATACCTCTTTACCAGTTACTTGTTCTTTCCTGTTCATACCTGTTTACCCGTTTACCTGTTCACTCCCTTTGATACCTCCTCTCCACCTTTGACAACCATCACTTACTGTTTAGTTTATAATCATTTTTGGTTGTTGTTTGTCATGTCACATGACTCATTGTGAACCCAGCAGAAACCTTTCCCCACCCTCCCTCTTCTCCAGCCCCCTTTGCAGGGCCGGGGGTGTGAGTGCACACAGAAAACTAAGGAGCTGCAATGACAGGTCATCCCAGTCTGTCATTTTCACTCAGGCCGTCCTTACCTCATGCACTTAAGCCAAAAATAATTGTGGGCTGGTTGTCATGGAGACCGCCAAATGTATTGAATATACACTGTACAGGTTTATCTTGATACTTTTTACCTCATGCAGTATGTGTATTGGTGTTTAATATGGAATAGTGCTAAGTGTTTACTTATAATGCTCAAAACACAGTGGCACGGGAAGCCATAATATTTAAGACTTAAGGAGGTGTGTGTGTGTGTGTGCGCACGCGCCTGTGTGTGTATGCATGTAGTCAGCGTACAGTTCTGTCCCTCCTTCCTCAATATCATACTCTCTCCTATGCCCTTGAGAACGTGTATTCTCTAGTGAGCATCACAGATGGTTTTTATTCAGCATTAAAATGTTCCCATCAACACTGCAGCAATGTGTCTGTGAGGACTGGCCACAGTCAACCAAATGGCTTTATTTATATGTAGTGGGTTCATTGTTTTATTGTTTGCTTAGCAATGCTTGCATTGTTTTTTGCATTGTTTGAATTGCAATTGCAATGCTGCCCTGTAGGGTGCTCCCGGGCTGACTGTGGCCTAATTGCGTTCGGGAGGTCTTGCACACGCATTTCATCCACAGATTATCACACTCCTGCCCTCCTGTTCCCACCTGCGTGCTCGCTGCCTCAGCACTCCTGGCTGTGTTCTCACGAGTTTCCCGTACCCAGTGCTGTACTTGTAATCACTGCACTCCACTTTCAAAGACGTCATGCACTTCCATATTTTCCTGCAATATTTTTGTATTTTACATCAGTAGCAGTTGTACACTTGATGTATGACTCCTATTACGCACTTGTGTCAGTGCTCTTAGGCTGTTGACTAAAGGTACTTACCACACGCAGTGACCTGTAAGTCACTTTGGAGAGAACCATTTACAAATGCATGTAATGTTATGTAAATGGTTATAATGCCCCGCTGGAACATGCACATCTAATTAAAGTTGTTCTCAGAATTACTTAGTATGAATGGTGACCTCAGTTCATAAGCAACAGCTGCAATGTGTACAGAATTGAACAAATAAGACCCTGCTCTATATAGCAAAGTTTAAGGGTTTTTACCTTTTGGTTTATTTTTCTCAGTACATTAGCTGGGTAATTACCTTCCATATTTACATTCCATTTTATTTGTACGGCACGCACACGCTTTTACCCAAAGGCACGTGTGGTCTAGTCAGCAGATAACGGAGAGTCGAAAACATCGAGTAAGAGAACAAGCAGGAGTGATGCGTGAAGCGTGGGTCTGCACGGCGGCCGGCGGCTCGTGTCACGTCCTCACACCTCCGTGGTTATCGGATTGATTTCTCACCTGGTGCTTCGTCCGTGGCGCGCGCGTGTCTGAAGTGCACACCTGTGTAGGTGTTTCTACATCGCCTCTGTTGTACATGCAGTGGCATCCCATCTGAAGGCGTACGAAATCCTGTGACCCTGGCTTTCTTGCGATTAAATTTCTATCTGCCAAGACGTCTCTGCCGTTGTGTTACAGAACACTTGGGGGTGATAATCAGTTCACAGGGAATTATCTAATGTCATTCAGCTCGTTGGAAGGAGGAAAATTAGAGACAAGTTTTGTTAGTTGTGTGTACTTGTTTACATAGCCCACAGTTCTTTGCTGTGAAAAACTGTGAAATGATTTATAGCCACTAGTACTGGAGTACACTGAAGAAAGGGCATAAGAAAGTTCATATACTCTCGGGTATGTAGAATGGCACAAAATATTCACTACCAGAGCCGTGTTGGAGTGGAACCATCACAAAAGTTGTAGACTGTGGTCGGGAGCTTGAACATCCGCCAGAATCAGCACGTTTTCGGTTTATGACCTGGGGCAGGTGCAGTTTGTGCCCCCCCTCCGTGTGGTCCCCTATGCAATCCCCTAGGTGGTTTAAGCATAAAATAGTCCCTGTTTTTAACACGTTTAATTTTGTGTATTAGCCTGTAAACATGGTTTACATGCACGAGCATCACCTGCAATGAGGGTTAACACAACTGAATGAGAAATGGTGATGTTTTCTCTCAGATTGAGCCGCGTGAATCCACAACAGCTGAACAAACAGGACACGGAAGGTGTTCCAACGTGCGTTTGAATCCAGTCCTGTTAACTGACGCTAACGGTACCCTCCACTCTCTGCCACACAGTGCGATTCACTCACGGTCATTGCGAAGAGTACGGTTCTCCTGACCGTTCAGGAGGTGTTCTGGAACGTGTGGAGTGCATTATTTTATCTGTGTGGAAACTATCTCGCTATTTCTGTTGAAACAATTACAAGTAAACAAAAAAAAATGCCTATAAATTTTTTATGGCAAAACTTTAATTGAAGGAAATGTGAAAAAGTGTTTAATGAAATTTCTCAAGTTATAAAATGTCTAGTCTTATATTTTAATATTCAGATTCAGATGTGCTTTTTTGCGGCTGTCCCCATCTGACTTTCCCCAACCCTTACATAGCGAGCTTGCTGATATATAAAAATGTTTTCCAATTTATTTCACTGCATTTTTTACTGATGTAGATATTGTCCTGTTCTGTCCCTCCAGCCCCTCACTCTGAGGTTTAACGTGGAATCAAAGAAACTGGCATTCAGGGTTCATTAATGTTTAAAATGTAGTTCAAAGCCAGCCAAATTACCAGCTGAAGCCATGTGAAATTCTCTGCGACTGGCGGATCATTCCAAAAACAGATTTTCTAAATTTAAAAATATAAATGTGATGATCATCAAGTTAGCTTAACAAGCGCGCGTTTTTTCGGTTACGTTTTGACTGTGGGAATCGTGACACTCAGAAATACATCTTTGCTTAATGGATAAAGACAGCTGACTCCATCATGATAAAGATAAAGACTCCCTCTTAGCACAGACGAGCCGTACTTAGAGAACCTCATTTAAGCTCATATCAGCTTGATAGAACATTTTTGTGGTGTCAGACTTCTAAGTTAATTTGTCTATAAGCTGCTCTTTATCTCCAGCCTAAGCCTAGCCTTGTTTCAGCAGAACATTTCAACTGGGGCATCGAGGCGAACTTTGCGAGACGTCCGTTTTGAATATAAAAAAGGGAAAGTCTGTGTTTTATTTATATATATATATATATATATATATATTTTTTTTTTTTTTGGTGTGTGTGGATCTCCTGGAAAGCGGCGTCACTCGCTTGCCTGGTGATCGATTGTGAATCACATTAGGGTTAAGAAGTCATGAAATTAAGTGTCTGGAAGACTAATGGAAAAGCAATCTTACTCACCCAAAGCAGGAGCTGCCCCTGTCGCGTAGGCTCCCTCTGACCTGGGCGGATGAGCTGGGGAATATCCATGCCAGTACGTGGCTGAAGACGAGGGGTGTGAACTGGGATGGGGGGGCAAGCATAGCACAAATGCCAAGATGCTGCAGGAAACACTGCTTTGACTTCAAGTTCACAGTTTTGTTTGTCAGTGCTCTGAAAACCAGCATGATTCCACATACCCAAAGCTCTTACTGTATATTTCACAGCTGCCGTGAAGTTATATAATGGAAGATATATGGAAGGATATAAGGATTAAGGACGGGATATAAAATAGATATAAGGAAGTATACGTGGATTAAGGACAGGATATAATGTATATAAGGAAAAAATATAAAGATTATGGGAAGGGTTAATGGGTATAAGGAAGGATGTAAGGATTATTTTTATGTGCTGACTGTTGATGCTTTTTAAGTTTTTTTTCCCATGCTGGACTCCAGGGAACAGGGACTGTTTGGAGTTGACACTAGAACTGCACCACGCTTTCCCTGGGTCTTGTGAACGCTTTGGAGTGCTGTGAAAAGATTTATGCTGCTTTGCTGGTATGGGTTTTTCTCACGCCTCCCCTACTGTATTATTAATGTCACACTGCCGAGTGTCGTGAACGTCAGGATGCCAGGACAGAATGTCCAGTCGCAGAGATTTTAACTGGTAAAAATGCAGAAAACTAACAATAATACCAGAAATCAAAACAAGAGGGGGGAGCCCTACAAACCCAACAACCGCTACACTGGGAATAAAAAGGGCAAGGGGAAGGCAGGAGCGACCGGCGGGAAGAAAGCCAAAGTAAAGGACACCAGGAAGGAGGAGAGCTCGTACGCTGTGAGGAGACTGAACACCTCACACCAAACAAGAAACAAAAGACAGGTGCAAACACTAGACAGACAAGTGAGGAAGTGAGGGTGTGGCTGGACAACGAGGACACCAGGGAGAACCGTGACACCGTAAAGATCTGACACTAATTCTGCACCCCGGGTCATCCCACATGTTGTGATGCTGTGCACTCTGGGTCCTGTGTTGGCCTCCACACTCTGTCCAGCTTGTTTTCTGCAAACCAAAAAATGTCCGTATTTTGTAATCACCCCCAGCGTTTTGCAGTCAGCCACCTCTGTCTCACATTTGACACGATACAGTGTCATTTGCATTGGCTCTCTCAGTGCCTTGAGTCTGTGGACTGCCCGTTCTCTGGGTCACCAGATACGTACCAGTCACCAGGCCGTAATACCGTGTACTCAGGTTCCCTTAACACCACGTGCTAGGTCATCTGACCTGCACTGCAGCTCACTAGAAATCCTTGAATTGATTACTAGACCTCCTTGTTGTTGTTACTGTGATCCAGTGTACCGGACCTCCTTGTCGTTGTTACTGTGATCCAGTGTACCGGACCTCCTTGTCGTTGTTACTGTGATCCAGTGTACTGCTTCTCGCACTTTTCTACCTTCAGCAGCTCTGTCTGTGCCTAATAAGCCTTTGTTGGTATTGACTGTTTTCATAGATGCAATAAAATTACTTTTATTGTATCTACGGTCAGAGAATAATTTTAGGTGTTCTTAGCACCTGAATTTTGGTTTTAAGAAGTGTTTCCTTTCTCCCCACAAAGACTACTGTCAAGTGTTTTTCAACAGTATAAAGTAAAACTAGACCAGGTGATTGAAGCATTAGTCTCAAATGCAGGACTGAGAAGTATCAGTGTTCCCATCATATCATGTCCTGGACAAAGGTGATTGGTGGAGCTGATGAGTGTCCATGAGTATCAGTCTTAATTGATAAACAGTAGCATTAGGTCCTCGAAGCTCACTACATATGACTGGTGGTCAGGCATGAAAAATGACAGTGAAATTTAAATGTGCCCTTTCTCCTTGAAAGCAATATGGAGGTGACTATTGAAGAACCTTATCCATCTAATAGTGTTATTCCTTGAGCTGCAAAAAAAGAGATTATTAAAATTAATTTCCCTTTAATTTATTATTAAATATGGCTTTGGTCTGAATTAAGCGGCTGAGAGAAAGGGGTGATGAGCTTCTAATTAGATATTGGGGGCATGTTGGTTGGGTCATAACGTAATACAGAGGTAAGTCAATTAAATAACCATTGTTGGTTAGTGTTAATTGATTCCCCCTCATCAGTCTAATTAATGTTGCTGCTTTGATCTTATGTTGTAGCAGAGGCGTGTTGAGTTTACCCCTTTTCTAACCCTGTTACTTTTTTGTTTTTTTGTCTTCCAGGTAAGGCCCCGCCCACACCTGCAGCGTCAACTCACCGTGCTGTACGTTCTGCGTTTTTCCTCTCTGTTACATTAGCCTTGGTCCATCCCTCAAGGTCCTACGAAAAACCTGAGTGGTGCAGCATCCAGTACAAAAACGGCAGGTCCTCAGGTGGTCGGGTGAGGAGTGGGGGGGGGGGTCACATTACCTTTAAATCATAGATTTGGAGTTCTTACTTTACTGTGAGGCTTGGAATGGTGATGTCTTGGAGATCAGGTGAAGATAAGTGATGAAATTCTTGTGACTCCTTTACTGATGCCTAGAGCAGACTGCTAATACTTAAATAAGATGAATAAAAAATGGATTGTTGGTATTGCAGCAGTATTCAGACGCTGAACAGTTTAGCCATATTAGCAACATTAAGTCTTTTGTTAAAATTTTTAACGTTCTTTTGCAGGATTTCCATTCTCATATCGTACACCTGAATTCCTTTGACATGATGTTTGCAGAGGTCATGAGCTTTCTGGTCAGCATATGCATTTGCATAATTGATCATTCAGAAAAGTTTCTGTAGCGTTTCAGCGTCCACAACGGACACGGGGCCTAACGAATAAAAACTGCAATTAATTTTCTCCGCCTAATGTTTAACGTTTCATAATAATGGGGTAATAACAATTTGTATTAAAAATTAAACTTTGCCATTCTTGGAAAACAGCGTTAGCGCAGAGACAGATCTGACGTTATCCAGCTTAATCTCGATTTCATATGTAGACAAGCTCAGTTCTGGTTCTTCTTAATTTGGGAGAAAAGCTATGAGCCTCGGTGATGACATAATACATCCCTTTTTTTTTCTGTACAGAACATTTTTTGTGTGGGCAAATGGAAAATCTCTGCACTGCCTCCCATTGGCTCCCACACCGTCTCACTTTATGACAACCAGAACTCCTCTGATTCGCTGAAGTGACGTAGCTATGGCGACAGCGACTCAGTAGCAACAGGCAGTTGTCCACCTTGATGTCAGATGAAAAGACAGGCACTTTGGACAGGTGCATGTACCAAAAACCAATAAATCTGGAATACTTTCACAGATATATATATATACAGTGGATCGATGTACAGTCAGACTGCTGTTTTAAAGCGTTCACTTACTTGCTCAAAACTTTCATTTGCTACAGAACCTAAGACACCAGAAACATTGAACTTTGAAAATGGTACAGAGCATGGATATGATTCACATGGCACTGGTTATCAGTACACTAACTGGCTTCATGCCTGCTGCACTACATTACACACGGAGTGCAGTAGCAGACAGCAGTTTCATTTGTAAAAATATTTTTTCTGAATTTACTTTCTCGTGCTGTACCCTGCTGATATCAGCTGCGTGGGACAGGCCTGTCTTGTGTGTTTGGCAGATTTGCGGATAAGTGATAGTCAGACTAGGAGTCGTGAAAACAATGGACATTGAGTTTAGTACCACCCTGCATTAACAGTCCATACACCAGCCATGTTGCCGTGACAACAACACCTGCACACGTGTGCGGTGGGTCCCCTCCCAGTGATAGACCACTCGTGAAGGTGTTTCTGATTAGACACACAAAGGCGACTAATGTAATGGCACACATGCCACCACAGAGGGCCACACGCAAAATCCTGTCCCCTGCTGCAGGCCTTGTCGAGCTCTGAAAATAAGTCTCCTTTAATTAAATTAAATAACGGACAAATGATCTCCGTTGCTCCACCATACTGGGGAAATGAAGATTGTTTTCTTTCACATTTACTTAAACAGGAATGCAAATCTCTGGCAAATCTCAGCAGGGACGTCAGAGGCAGCTCTGAGGTTTATAAATGAGTGGCAATATTTAGCTGCAGCGAGGATGCAAATTTGGCAGTAAGTAATTAGTTTGGTAGATTAGTTAGTTCTTCTCTTTTTTAAAGGAGCTGTGTCAGAATGCCTGTAGTCAACACTGTTTGCCTTAACACAGCTTGGAAAACAGTGCAATCTGGGCAAATACTTATACATTTTTCTGTGAAAAGTTTATGAAATGGGAGTCTTGCCTGTGCAAGGAGGAAGGCCACGGGACAAGCTCGTGTGAGGGTTTTGTCTGAAAACTGTCGTTTCTCAGTTCCTCAGCATCGCTCAGCCTTCAGACTTTATGTTCTGTTTAACACACGCTGAGACAGAGCGATAACTTTCGGTGCTCTGATGCAGACTGCCATTTCCCCTGTTGTTCTGTTTGTTTGCTTGTTCATTGATTCATTTATTTATTACAAACACATGAACCATTTGTTTGGACAGATGCTGGAGCTGGGAGCACTGCCAAGGCATGGAGATCTTCTGATGGTCTGCACCATGGCTCACATTCTAACTTGTTTCACAAACACACTCCCAACCACAGGTGCATTTTTGAATGGATGTGCGGTATGGAGGGCCGTTTTGGGGGCAGTAATCCTGGCGTAATGGATTGAAATGAGAGCATGGTTGTAGAGCACACTTCTACAGAGCCTCAACAATCGGGAGTTATTTATTTTGAGCCAAAGAATTATCTGAAAGAAAAGCAGTGATATTTTGTAAAATTGTACAATGCAGGAATTTTGTCTTAGGCTGGCTGGATCCTACAACTATGTTGGGGATGTGTCTACAACATGAGAGAGGGATCCATTTTTGAAATTGGTACAATTACCCAAAAAAGTCTCCTGAACAGGCAAATTTGTCACCAACCGACACGCAATATCAGCCACAAATTGGCCGTTTAGGTGACATTATGCGTAATTTAAGATTTTTTCCTCCTTGCAAAATATGTTGTAAATCTAACTCATCTGTGGACACACTGAGTGCATTTCCCAGAAAAGCATTTGCACTAATTTGCATCTCATTTTGTTTATTCGTTTAATCATAATTTAAGTCTAAATATGCACAACATTTCTTTTATGCTTTTTTAGACTTATTTTTAGAGATAGAATTGACTGTTATTTGAGCAGCCATCTAGCTATTAATTAGGGCTCGTGTTAATATTCAATGTTAATTATTGTCATAAAGGCCATCTGCGGTCACACGCACTATGAATGGAGCCAGGAAGTGGGACCGCCGTTAGACCAGGAGCCAGGAAGCGGGACCACCGTTAGACCAGGCGTGTCCACATTGGTCACGCTTTGTTTGTTGGCATTGTGGTTTTTTAATTTTTTTTTTGGGATGGTGGTAAAATGAGGGAAAACAAAGACGATTTAAAATAAATTAGCACGGCCTTAACCAAAAAGTTTTTTAAGAGAAAAGACAAGAAAGAAGCTGTAATTTAGGTTCAAAAACTTCTATGTCTTCCGACTTTTATCTTGTGTTCACTCCAGTGAGGAGAGGGAGTCCGATCAGCCTTTAGGATAATTAGGGTACTGATTAATCAGTGACCTATAGAAACCCTATCAGTTATGTGTGCTGTCATTAATCCTACCCCATGCCCTCGTGTTCTTACTTATCCCGGATGCTGCGTTAGGACTGATTTTATAAAGTCGCGCCCTGTTGAATACTTGAGCTGTAAGCTGTAAATCCTTGCTCTGGTAGTAAACGAACTGACCCGTGTGATGCTTCTCGTCTGCGTAAGTCAGTTTGTCAGAAGCGAAGGACGAGGAAACGTAATGACCACCGTCAGCGTGCAGAACGGGCGTTTTTTACGTCCGTCTCGTCCTGGGATTTGTGCGTAAACGCCGTTGACCTGTGACTGCGGCGTCTCCTCGCTGCGTGTGGTTTGTGGTGTCCCGCTGAGTTGCGTTGGGGACACCAGTTGAGGACAGCTCTGATCACAGCCCCGGCTGTTTGTATTTTCGGTGATTAATTTCAGCCCGGGGGAACTACTTACATATCTTTAATTAATCTCCATTAATGAACAACTGTCCTCTGCATTGAAAAGATGTGACACTTAGAAAATAATTATGTGGCATCAGTTAAAAAAAAAAGAAACACCCCCGTGGTTTATCTCAGTTTGGAGTGCAGGCAGAGTATCTTTGTAAATCCTTGTATGACCTCTATTTGTGGCCCGTGGCTTATGAGTGTCAAGCATGCTAATTTAGTAAAGTAATTGTTATCAGGGCCGAGCACACGCATGACACAAGGCAGGCGGGGGACTCCGGAGAATTTCAGAGCCGTGCCCTTCAGCTCCTACAACTTCGCGTTGCATGTTTGTGGACCCTTTTCGTTCGCCGTCATCAGCATTCTGTTCTCTGGCACGCAGCGATGTTAATGCTGATGCCAAGGAGAGCGACACGTGATTTACGGTGGTCACACGTGTAGCATGTAATGTGAGCTTCGTGTTTACTGTCTTCCTGAAATTTTTTTTATAAGATTAGTCTTTATGAGCGCATTTTTTAGCTCTTAATAAGTTTGCGTTGTACTATAAAAGTACAGTAAATTCAGGGGAGTTGAATGTCGTTCTTTCGTGCTATGGCCCCTCAAGACAAATACGGCTGCCCTTTAACAGATACGTAACACAAATTTGTAACTGGCTTTCTCAGTGTTTGCAATTGCCTGAAATGACTGTATTTCAGCACATGTACTATACATAGTCTCAGGTTGACTAACACATCAGAATGGATGCCTTGCAGTGTAGGTTCCAGGAGGCACAGGGCAGGGGATACCCACAGCAGGGCACCAGCCCACCACAGGACACACACGCGCTACGGGCAATTTGGAGACACCAGTGAACCTTACCTGCATGTCTGTGGAAGGAAACCGGAGAAAACCCACCAAGCACAGGGAGAACATGCAAACTGTACGCACACAGATGTGGGACTTGAACCCCATGCGTAGAAGTACAAGGAGACGGTGCTAACCACCACGCCACTGTGCTGCCTAGTGTAGGTTTATGTATAATATAATAATACACATTAATCTGGCCATATAGTCTAATGAAATGTGATGCTAAACATTCATATCGATTTTTGCCATACGGGGGGGGGGGGCAGCTCTTGAGGATGGCTGTTCGTTGTTATGGCTTAGTGGCTAACCTGAAGTATCCCAGGATGTGAGAATGCCCTCTGGAACACGACCCAGTGGTACACCGTCACGCCCTGGCGCTGCCCACCGAGAGCTGCTCTGGTATTTAATGGGCTTCCTGGACGTAATCCACCCAGCAAATATTTACAGGGTTTTTCGCCCGTCCTCATTATTTCGGCTTTATTTACTCACCTCTGATTGGAACAAATACGGAGCGTGCCGGGGCTCCTGTTTGCTGTAGTTGTATGAGATAAGCGATTCTGACGGCCCCTCTGTGTGCTCAGTGCAGCTGGATCTCTCTGCTGAGCCTCGTTCAGGCGGGCGCGTGCCTGCAGCTGTAGGGCGTCCTGCAGTGCCCCCCCCCCCAATACACTGCGCTGGAAGAACGTTCATGTGCTCAAGCAAGACATGTTGACCTAACAGTTAACCTCCCCCCAAAGCTCTCCTAGTGTGGGCTTCATCACCACTGGACATGCAACCAATGACACTGGCCCGAAGTCATAGGCATGGTCTGGCCCTACTCCTGCTGACCCACGATACACTCTGTGTGCGGACTGTGTACTGGGTACAAACACTGTGACACATTTTCAGTGCTAATTGCCGGTGAAATGTCATGGAGCGATTTTTTGTTTCATGCTCACAAAGAGATTTATTCTGGCCCGGTTCTCAGGTCTGAATTCACAACGTCCAGGATTGTTTTCGTAACAGTGCGTTCTTTCATTCCACTTTCCTCCTTCCTTTTTGTCACCCTCTTTTTTGCTCTCTCATTCACCCAAGCTTGCAGTGGCGTGCCAGACCGGGCACTCTGCAGGACAAGTGCTTAATTACCGGCTAAAAATACCCTGCCGTAAGTAACAATTACATCGCGTTCCCCGATAATCGGACATGTTGGGTTCCCAGCCAAGGTGGGGAGGGGGTACGGGTAGCCACGGTGTGATTCAATGTGACATCCAATCGGCAGGGCTGCCCTTGCCTGACCTTGAGCTACACTTGTCGAGGCGACAAGATGGGAGGGGGGGACTGATGAGGAGAAGGGCTGGGGCGATGCTGCTTCCTGCTGGTGCTAAAGAACGAGGAGGGGGGATAAGGGGGGAGTCTCACAGCAGCCGCACATTTTGCATCATGAGAATCATGATTGCTTGTGGCAGTCATGCAGTAAAGTACAGAGGGGGGGGCAGGTTTGCTGTAAACACATGCATGTGCACACTGGTACCACTCTCTGTTCATGTGACTTTTTTAATCTTCTCTCTGTTAAAGACCTGGCCCTGTCCTCTCTCACATGTCTGGCTGTATCTTTGCTTCCAGCGCCTCTGTGCAGCATTCGGGAGCTGTGTTGCTGGTGTCAGAATGAAGACCCCACCCCCTCACATACACTTTCAGATTCCATCACTGTGCCAACGGCGGTGCCGCGGCTACTGCTGCCACGGTGCTGTCTTCAGCTAAAATGGTTTTCAAGCGGCTTTCTGAACACCTGAATGGCGCAACATTACTCACCACCGAATGTGCAGCCATTGGTGCAGAGAGGCTGGTACTTCCCAACCCCAAACAGGCCCAGGCAAATCTGCCGGTGAGCAAAACAACAACCTGGCGACCCAGAAGGCAAGCTGAAAGGAGCGCCATGACGGCTGCCTGTTCATGCTGGTTCATGCAGGGCTTAGGACTAACACTGACACTGAACCGTGCACATCTGTATCACTCAGCATCCCTCTGAGTGCAGGGCTCAGGGCTAACACTGACAC
>JABJVR010000033.1:4555672-4580442 GCA_025773905.1 Chitala chitala | reverse complement strand
ATATATACAAAATCTTTCTAATTTCATTCTCACTGGGCTCTCACAGCACCAAAGGCATGAGACAAGGTCTTTAAAACAGAATACCAGACAATAAGCACAGGCTTTCAGATGGACTTTGTCACTCACGTGTTTCTTGGCTTTTAGTTATGCCTGGTGTTCTGGACTTGGAGACGCACGCACACACTCACATAAACACAAAATACACAATTAATGTGCATGCAGTCAGTCAGACTTCAGCATTCACAAAAAAGCATCACCCCAACCCCCCAGAAATGCTTATCTTAATAACCCTAAGCCCCCAAGTCTAAATCAGCCACAGGTGTTTCCGTAGTTCAGTACAACACACAGCTGTACCATGATGATGAGTCTGTTATATCGCAGGTCTCCCTGCGCTGCAGAAAGCCACTGATTAACAAATCAGCAGATAAACAACCCGGGCCATCCTGACTTCTTTGTCTCTGCGGCCGTCACAAATCCCCACTGTTTGAGGTGGAAATAAGTGTTTGCAATTTTGATGTTCCACACTGGAATGAAATGCTAATTACATCTCCCTTCACAGCCGTGGTGCACGCGGACGCGTACTCGAAACACCGGGACGGCATTCCAGTTTTACACACCTCCGTGACACACAAAACCTAACGGTGAAATTTTGTGTTAAATAGCACCTCTGTTTGCACCAAATTATGTCCTGCTACGAATATAATTACCTGAGGTAGTGTGTATAATGAAGATTAGATTTCTGGTTCTACCCAGACCACCATGGTGCTGCAAGTAGATATAGGTCATAGCATTTGTTCTCTTTGCAGGTGGAACCCATAAATATTAATATAACACATGCTGACCTTAATTTCCTGTTTCCACTACCAAACACTTACTACATAAACCACAGCACAGTAAGGATAAATTAAAATTCCTTAGTAATTAAAATCCAGGTTTGATTTACATGGACAGGTGGATGGTGTATTCATAGATAAAATAGATCATAAGTAAATGGATACGGTACATTATTGAGAACAGAAATAAAGGTGTACAGATGTGTATATGCTCCATAGGAAAATTTAACTGACATTATCATTGTGTGCACGCTGTACAGTGTTATAACTGTGTTACCATGTACACTTTTAGGTAATTTCAGTGGATTTTGGGAAGGTGGTGTGAGGAATTGCAAACACCATGAACTGAAGTGTTCAGGATGAGGTCTTTATTTTAAAGATGTGCCTTCACGTGTGGAGGCACATCTTTAAAATAGACATGCACAAACGAATGAACTGACAAACAAAACCAAACAAACAAACAAGCAAACAAATAAATAAACGAACATGTACACACACACACACACATCGAGTTTTCTGTATCTGCCTCAGTCTGGACTGACTTTGTCATGTAAATCTGTGTGATTTGTTTGGGGGGGGGGGACAGTGGTGGCCCCTCCTGTACTCTGCATAAGCAGTGTATTGATCCACAGCTCCTCAGGGTTCCGTTTGTGTCTGTCCCCCTGCCACATACATAACAAACTGACACACACACACACACACACACACACACACACACACACATACAGTGTCACACACCTGTACACAAACACACAAGCACACACACGAACACACACGTATGCACACACACTCAAGTACGTGTCCTACTGCTGCATGCTCAGACAGCTCTGTACAAGGCAGAGTTGCACTTAGAGCGCCCTCTGGAGGCCTCTGATTGGCAGCTCTGTGGCACTGTTGCTGACTCTGCAGGAGATGTTAGGAGGGGGTGGTGAGGTGGTAAGCGAATGCCTGTGAAGATCGACAGACTCTAACAAGCCTATGTGGACCAGAATTGCAGCTCTGATCCCATTATCTTCACAACACGACACCTCTGTGCCTTTTGGACCTTTAGCCTCATTCTGGGTAGAAAGGAGAGCCACGTCCAGCTCACCCCACCAAGCTAAGCAGCCCGGATCCTCTGAGCCATGTTTTATATATATGCAAGCAGTCTCAAAAAGACGCACACAAATTCTGTTTATAAATACCTAATCACGGCCAGACATGGTGCAACTGCTAAAACACATCTGAGGAACATGCCATGGAGATAAAAGAGAAGAAATGAGGATATCAAGGAAAAATAATTCTTGAAGTTACAAATAGGATTTCCCAGAATGCAATTTCCTAAAATTTAGGTTTGTATATGTATTTGTGTGTGTGTGTGTGTGTGTGTGTGTGTGTGCGTGCGTGTGGTTGCACACGTGTACATACCAATGATGTTTCTGTGCTATTCCGCCTAACCATACACAGAATGATGCATTTGTCAAAGAACAGAGCACGTTACAGTACTGGAAACACTGAATAAAAATAGCCGAATTGCATTTCGTTCCCCCAAAAGGAGCTGTACTTCCCAAACACGAGGAGCCGATGTGTTTTCTTCCTTTTTCCTGACTCAAATGACTTTACCCAAAGTTAGCACTCAGAATCACCTCTTGAAGGTTTCAAAAGGCCTGAACTATCTTGTTCCAAGTGACACTTTTCAAAGTGAGGTTCCGCGCTCTGTGAAACCGGTGTCATGTAAAGATCAGAATATATTCACATCCTCTCCAAATCCAAGCCACCCCCCCCCCAGCCTCATTGAAATTCAGAAAAGTTCACAAGCGGACTCACAGTGAAACGATGTGCTATAATTTATGTATTAAAAAAGGAAGTAACTTTAAAATACAAATGAAGTATTTCTTTATTCTCAAAGTTAGAAATCTCATCTTAGATGGAAACAACTTAGAAATCCTTTTATCTAATTTGTCTTGACCAATCACTTTTAATACCATTTCTGTCTCATTTAATCCCATTTAATCCTGGTTTGTTTGAGATGTGCCCCCCTCCACCCCCTGCCCCACGCACTGCATGAGAACCCATTGCAAAATACAAAAAAAAATAGACTGACAACTTTTAACTGGGGTATTCTGGTGGGTGACCTTGCCACTTAACCTTCATTATAATTCAAATAGAATGGTGAAACTCCCAACTAAAGCGATTAAATGACATTTCTCCCTCCTGACATTTCTTAATAATGTCCTTTGTACCTTGGAAGTAATTTTAAATGGGGATTACAAACTTCAGGTTTTATTCAGAATTATGTTGGTTTTATCAAATAATCACCTCCTCCCTCCTGCTGCCGACTACCCCCGCAGTGGTTATGAGATTTGTAGAGCTTCTCTTACTTTCCACAGGACAAAAGCTGGTCTTTGTGAGTCCTTAACTCGCCGAGTGGTGTAAGTAACCACCACAGCGTCTGCCCACATAGGTCTGAACCAGCGGCAGAAAAGCCACTTTAGACACCAGCGTTATCAAGCCAGTACCCAATGCAACCACGCTCTCGGATTAATAACAGCATTGCGTGTTCTCAACTGCCACATTTCTGAGGGAAATTATGCCAGCCTTTTTTGCAAACAACTGAGAGAAAATGCTTTGAATTGAAAAGATGAGCCATTGCAGGGCGTCGGCCACAGAGTGGGAGGAGTCTCCAGAGGGTGTCAACCTGGCTCAGAACAGGTGATTGGTCACGTAGGGAGGCCCTGTCTCATCTGATGTGATGCTGTGTTGGCAGTAACAAGGGGTGTGGTGACCTAGCTATGTCACATAGCAGTACTTCCAGTGCTGTGTGAGAGAAACCGTGCTTCAGCAGCCTGCTTAAACTGTGAGCTTTCACTGACCCACAAGCCCTCTGCAGCCTTTGTGTCGCATTGAGTACGCATCACTTACTGTAAGCAATCCTACAGCATGTGCCTGTGCACTGCTGCACTCACTCTATCTACTGTTTGTTACAATGCGGCAGTGTTCAGGGAGTGGGACAGGTGATGTTACAACTGCGAGTGATTACCCTGCAATCAAAACATCACGAGGGACTGTCCAGATAGACAAATACAGTTGTCAAATATGGGTTAGCCTGGATGATATTTCCTACAACCTGACACCTTGGTGCGGACAGTTCTTCAATGATGGGCTGGTTCTCCAGAATTCTGCTGAGAAGTGAAGGGTATTTCGTAATTCTGTTGGAGCTCAGAGGCACCAGTAACTGTAGACAAGAGAGAGATTAACATTTAAAAGATTAACATAGTGAAGGAAAGCATTATTACGATCAATATCAAGTGTCTCAGCTTTTGGACATGCAGAATGCTACGGCTCAAACAGCTCAGGTTGTGTTTTTTTTCTTTAATCCTCTCATAGTGACCAGAAGTTCTGTGGGTCCTAAATAGGCTTTGCCAGCCGGTACATGGACTGGTTCTAAAAGCGGAAGGGGCCTTCTGTTGTACCTCTAAATAGGGATTTTAACTTGCATTGTCATAATCAAATATCACTGTTGAGTAAAGAGATAAGTCTACAGTTTTTTGTGCCTATACAATCAGTCTGTTCTGTGTTTTCTCACGTAAATAGGAGGCTGTCATAAATAGTCCCGAAAAAAACCTGTTGGTGTTGCCCATGTGGAGGCAGAACCTGGGATGTAGGTTTTCTATGGTTGTCTGTAATTTAATGTTTGTTTTGGAAGCGTCCTGAGAAGAAGAGAAAAGAGAAGGGCACACACTCGTAGCGAGACAGAGAGAAGTAGCACAGTTTGGAGATGTGGCTTAGGGACCTTCGCCTGGTTTTCACCTGCGAAGAAAATACGTGAATATTCATGCTGGAGGGGCAGCTTCAGGGAAGCCCCTGAGCTAACAGCTTTCGCACCTGACAGACAGAGAAACGGTTCTCCTCTCATCGCCAGCCTCTGTCTCCAGCCCCCCAGCAGTTATCCCCCATGGCCTAGGAGCACAGAAAGAAAAGAACAAAGAAAAAGTTAATTCCAACTATGAGTGGGAAATTCTTAAGCAGTTAGAGCAGAACTCTGAGCACTGGCCAATAAAGTACATGAAGGCCTGCAAGACCGTTTAAGGGAGCCTGAGTTTTTCGGATGTTCCCCAGCTCGGTGAAACGATTTGAAAAACTGTTCTTTTTGTGTGTTTTTGACAAAAACGGCTCAGGTGCAAAGGAGGTGAACGCCAGTGGGAGAACGTTCACTGTCAGGAGCTCCCTCCAGCTGCAGGTGGACCGCAACGATGACGGAGTGGCCTACACCTGCCGAGTGGACCACGTGGCCCTCACCTCTTCACCGCAGCAGGCCACTGAGGTTCTGGAAGTCCACTGTGAGTTAAGCAGACCTGTTCCACCCTGTTCTCTGCAGTCAAGTTACATTCATGTAGCATCCCACACTTAACTCCATTACAAGTAATAATGCTAATTATAGTAAAAGTCATAATAATCATCAAATGTTGCCAGAAAGATTATTGAAGCTAAATGGAAAGTATGAGGAAAATGATGAAACATAGGAATGAATCTTCCTTTTCGTGTGTGTGTGTGTGTGTGTGTGTGTGTGTGTGTTTTTGGGTAATTTTTTCCCCTCTCTGCAGATGCCCCACGGGTGGAGATCACACACTCTGCGGTGTTTCCTCAGGAAGGACAATATCTAAAACTGGAGTGTGTGTCCAAGGGGAACCCATCGTAAGTAGTGCTACATGTAACATCACAAAACACTACAGTGCACTCAGAACACCCTACAGGTCACTCTTACCAGGACACCCTACAGGTCACTCTTACCAGGACACCCTACAGGTCACTCTCACTGGTTGTACTAACACTGTAGGTATACTGCAGTGTTTGCAGAAATTTGGGATGAGTTACATTTTAAGTGCCAAATTATTTCAACGGAATATTCCTAAAGCATCTTTAATTTTTATTAACCAGCTTGCCGTAACCCAGAACATATTTTGAAAAAGAAAATCTAATTTATTTAATTGAGGGGCTCTTAAGTTATTAACAGAGAACTGTACAAACTGACAAATGTGGGCAGCAATGATTCATAATTTTGGAAATTTTATTTTTTAAAATCTGTTCAAACATTGTCCCCCACAGTAAAATTATGTAGGAGACTTAAGTTCCTGATAGAGTTTTGTAAACAGTTGTCCTCTATTTATTGGAGAGCTTTGGTTGACTCAGCAGCATTGATGTAGGATCTCCAGATAGCTCTGAGGTGTTGTTGGACTCTGAACACAATGGAAAGCTTGTTCACTGTGCTTCTGTGCCATTACAGCAGATGGGACCTCTCCATATCAGGGTGCTCAGCTATAGAACCAACCTGATTGGATATAATAATACACAATTATTACTTACTATTTATATTTTTGACTCTCAGGGTTGAAAGACATTTGTTGATGTTAATGATCATTGTTTCATTTTTTGCAAGAGTTGCAAGGTGTCATCTGCTGAATTTATGGATTTAGTTTTATAATCGTGCTTCTCTTTTGGTTAACTTCCCGCTCCTATATCCTCCCTCTTTCATGTTTCTGCTTCAGGCCTGACCCGGTTCTATGGACAAAGGACGGTGGCGAACTCCCAGACATGGACCGCATGATCGTCGAGGGCCGGGAGCTCACCATCACCTCCCTGAACAAGACGGACAACGGGACATATCGCTGCGAGGCCAGCAATCACCTGGGCACAAGCAGCGCTGAATATGTCCTCTATGTGTATGGTATGCTCCTCTCGCTGGAATCCCCACCCAGAATTCTGCCAGGGCCAAGAGGGGGGAGGGGGGGGTGGATGCAAGGGACTCAAGGTTTTGCCCTCAACTCATCATCTTCATAAGCCTGCAGGCTGCCAACACTTTCCTTGACTGAACGTTGTTAAAGACCACTCAAATGTTGGGCAGCCATATTCCCCCTTGTTAATTGTTTTACCCAGACACCCTTCCCATGCTGCCTTGCATTCTGAAAGTAAACTGGAAGCGCAACAGCAGAAAGTGCCACGGATGCAGTATTTAGTGCTGCGGCACGAACAATGCCAAGCGGGGAGATAAGTTAATCCGGGGACGGTGGTGGGACAAAGCAGCTCACTGTCACGAGAAACAAATCGTCAAGGGCAGCAGCGTGGCCACACATAGCATTTGTCAAAGCAAAGTTAAAAATGCCTGAAAAAAGGTACAGAAAAATGTACTGAAATAAGGCCAGATTGTGAAGTTTAGGGACAAACAAACTGGCCATGTTGAAAGGGGTTTCTTTTTGTAAGAGTGATGTAGGCCAGGAAGTGGGTGAGATTCTGCACACAGTTAAGGCAGAAACTTTTTACCAGACAATCCTCCAACTCCAAATGCTTTTTAATTATTATTATTTTTTTGGTCTTAAGAATGGAGAGTTGTTTTAAGAATAAGGAGTTCTCTTTTTCCTCCAAGAGATGTTTTTGAGTGCTGGAGCTTGGAAAGGTTCTTGGGCCATTGCTTGGGTTTTATGTGTTTCTAAATGAGTGGTATAAGACTGTGCCAAGAGCTGGGGATGAAAGGGTCCCCTTGTGTGAGGAAAAAGGCCACCCCTCCTGCCATCATGTGGTACGTGCCAAGTCAGCCCGAACAGCTGCTCGTTGGCCAGTCTGATCGTCAGTAAATTCCACTTTTCCTTTTAGTAAATACTTGTATTTATTCAGCAGATTGCGTTTCCTGAAGCTTGATCCAGTCAAGTAGGTTTAGGCATTTAGCCCCTGCTATGAAAAAAAATTATTTTTATGTGGCTGCATGTGCCTCATGTTTAATTAGGTTAATTTTAATGTGGAGTACGTACAGAAACTCTAAGCTCAAATTAAAGTCTACATGATAGTAATTAAAACCTGGAATCGATATTCAAGCCCAAGATTTCAGGGTTCCACAGACCTTCAAAATGTTTTGTAAAACATGCAAGGAAACCCTCATTATTCTAAACTAAGCTAGGGTCTGCATTAACCTTTTTTATTAATAACCTTCCCGTTCATTGTTCTTAACTAAGAATTTTTACTAGTTTGTCAAGCTCTAAAGACTAATGGATACTGTGAAAATGCGTAATAAAAGTTAATGTCCCCTATTACAGCTAATGGTCTACCCTACGCTGCAGAAACACCTCCAGCCCCTCTCTGTTAGTGTAAGCAATTAGAGATTGTGTTAAATTAGTGATTAAATTGGTAATTGCATCATACACAGTTTAATTTAATAATTTTGTTCAGGTTTTTAATTGTTTTTCCAGTTTTTTTTAATGTGGTGTAGTTACTGGTGACTATTCAACAAAAAAGCTCAACTGAGGAAGACCACCCTTCTGAAGGTGAGAAGATGTGCGCTTGTAGACGTCCACTTTCCACAGCCACTGTTTTTGGGTGAAGCCACGTGATGTCCACAGACCCTGGCCTTTACCCGAAATCATCATTAGGAGGCTGTGCTCGGGGGGGGTGGTGTGGGAGTGTGTGAGGCTGGGGGTTTCAGGCAGGGGGATGAATAAGAATCTCATTAGGACTGACAGGGACGGTGGAAATGCATTTGGCTGAGGTGAACAGACATTCATCAGCGTTGGACGTATTGACTGAAGTCGTCCCTCCCGTGAACCTAATTCACTAATGACACGAGTGCTGGAAAGCAATAAACGTCACCCCGAGTTGTACGGCGAGCAATTTATCACCATTTTCAATTTTAATTCTAATTTGGTAAATGTAGCCTCAGAAGGGCCTGGCATTAGGAGAGGAAGATACATGATAAAGAGCGGACCGGCGATGGTGAGGACTGATGGATGGCGTCGCGGAATTACACCCAGGACCTCGGATTCATCCGTTAAAGCAGCACTCTGCAAATGGGTGTTTAATGGGCGTGGATGTCACCCAGCCCCCCCTTACCCCACTCTCAAGCGCTTTCTTGTTTTGGCCGTCCTCTTCCTGTGGGCTTGCGGCCACGTGCGGAGGCAGGGCGGGGTTCGTGCCCGAGGATGGCGCTGGAGGCTGCCGGGCAGACTTACCGCCCCCGCAGCCTGCGCCCAGTGGCCCAGAAGACAGCATGTGAAACACTTTCTAATTTTTATAATCCTCCAGATGGGCACGGCACCACGGGCACTCCGGCTTGCCTCTGTGGTACCAGAGAACAGCCTCGTTTTCCTTTATTCTCTGTTTTGTCTGCTTAATTTTAATGAGCACGTGGGTTCCGGCGTCCATTTTTGAAAAATAAATTCAAAAAGTGCCACCAAAAATGTCAAGCCAGTGTAACAACAAGGGTAACGGAGCAACCTAATGATGTTGATGCCACGAAACTGACAGATTCCCCTGCGTGGAAAGGTAATTAGGTGTCACAAAGTGAGAACGTAGTGTCTGAATTCATTAGTGCTCTTGCGAATGGCAGAACATGTTCCTTCCTTTCATCAGTGATTATCTCTCCTCTTAAAGATTTGCTCGCCTCCAGTGTTTTACTGTGGCACCATCACACTGTTCCATCTCGTTATGTTTTCTAGCTAAATTTTACCCTTTAAGTTTTCAGCAACGTAATGCTGGGCTGCCAATCTGCAAGCCTCATCTTATAAATTTAAAGAGTGCGTCCAAGTGGTTTTCAGATAAGAGCCACAATTTGCCAACAACGAACGCAAACCCAGGTCTGGGAGTAACACGCCGGCGGTGCAAAAGACGAGTTTTTAATCGCACAGCTGTTGAAGGATGAGGAGTGTTTTAACATCTGGAAAGCTTTGGCTGCTATTTTGCTATTTTTATCATGACAGCTGGGTGTGTATTCTGTTGGTTTTTTACAAATGATTTGTTTGTGGTTCTTCATTTTTTTAACTCTTTATTTGTAATACATCTGTGCTTCCTCCTCCTGGTCTCACCCCCTTGATTTGTTCAAATTCTTTTTAGAAGACAAAAAAATTATTTGGTGATTTTAAATGTTATTTCTTGTTGACTTATTTGATTGTTAAATGTTAAATTTGAGAATTTAATCTAAGTTTGCTGTGTATTTTTTTCCCGAAACCATTGCATTTTTAATTTCTGCATGTGCATTTGTGGCAGTGCGTATATGATTTGTGTCTCATTTTTGTCTTGACGTGCCTTTTCGTTTGTGCTGCTTTGTCTGTGAGCCATTTATTTGTTTTTGTCTGTTTTCTGTTGTCTGTGTCTCATCTGCCAGAAGCCCCCACCACAATGCCGCCAACTTCAGCTCCCCTCACCCAAACAACCACCCTAGACACCGCTTTGTTAGAACCCCACGGCACCAAACCTGCAGCCACTGGCATTGTGCGAGGTATGGTTCTACTGTGTCACCCACCTGTCTTACCTTTGTCTGTCTCCCCGGAGGCACAGCATCATACCTCTCTCTTACCTCTCTTACTTTCCGAGGAGGGGCAGAACAGCACCTTACAGCTGTCTTAACATCTCCACCCACTTTTTGGATGTAAAGCACCACACCTCACACCTGCCTTCTCTTTCTTGCTCTCCTTGGAGGTGCAGTATCACAGCTTGCATCTGCCTCACCGTTCACAGCCTCCACCCTACTCGGAGGTGGTGCTGTGTGTCTCAGCTGTTCTACTAGAGCGGTCTCTTCAAAATGAGCTTCACTAGAGCTTTGCTCACGACTGTAGCCCATTTATATTCACCTCACTTCTCTTAGTCTCCAATGGCACCATAAAGTTTGAACATGGTTTCCTTCAAAACAAGCCTCACTTTATGTGTCTGGTGAAGAGTACACCTGCCCCTCTGTAACGCCCTCTTTCTCCCACACCTTCTCTCCTTTGTGATTTCAAGTCCTTCGCACATTCTGAGACTATTCTGTTCACACTGAGCTCAGCATGAAAATCTTGTTTTAGCACCAGATTTCACCTCTGGTCATTGAGAGTCGCCCCCCGTCTCAATCCCAAAATGAAGGGAGGAGTGGATGAGATCATGACAGAAACAGCTATTCGGTCCTAATGGCTCTCGGACATGAGATGGTTAAAACTGAACATTTGAGTTGTTTGGAGAAAACCACCCAAGCGTTGACCAAACAAATGACAGTTAACGTTGAATCAGAAGCTAAGAGCACAGAAACCGGTATGTCTGCAGCGTACCGTGTGTGGACATTATCACCGATCATACCAGCTTGGCACTACCCAACTATATCACTTGCAGATTGTGCCAGTGTACACCCATTCTGAGCAGTTAATTGTTGTTCTGATTGTTCTGACTGAACACCGGTTCCGTAGTGCTCCTGAGAATTAATCTGACTGGCCCAAGTGTGCTAACTATAATTTTCCCCTTAACTGCTATGATGAGACCTTTAGACTCTGTGAATCATTGTGGTTACTTGTTAGCCAGACAGCCTGTCTTCCAATGTAATCTGATTTTTGTTCTAACAGTGTTTGGTACATTTCACCTTCGGCTTCCCTGTCACTTCGGAGCCCCGCCCCACGCGATGTCATTCCGCAGATCTGTTTCTGCTCGTTTCCCGGAGGCAGGTTAGCGTAATAAAAGTAAATGTTCTGTTGTTAACAGGCAGGGTTGTCTGCTGCATCTGCTAATGGAAATTTGCAAATGTTTCCCTGCAACTGTGGGAGGCCCAGGCCATGCCAATACCATGTCAATACCATGTCAATACCGTGTCAATACCATGTCAATACCATGTCAATACCGTGCTTCCTCTTTCAAAGATCCTCAAAACGCATTTTTATGCCTTGCAAATTAGCTATGACCTTATGAGGCTGAAAGGTTGAATAAAGTACAAGGGTTTCTTAGCACTTTAAAATATTTATGACTCTCCTTCCATAACCAGCACGCGTCCGCCTCAGACCTTTTGGCGATTGCGCCCAGAGAATAATTCTCTTTTAAGGGACGTTGATTAGTTATGCCTTACTGCACCTCTCAGAAGAGCCACGGCAAAAATCCATATATTTGAGGGGTTTTTTTTACTCCCCCCCATCTGTAATGTCAGCCCTTTCGTGTACAAGAAGAAAAGGAGAGAGAAGGACAACCGAAAGAAAGTGTCCAGAAAAGGTTAAGTGTCTAACGCACCCAAACTACTCCACGGCATTACCCAGTGGCCCAGATAATCTAGAAAGGCCTCTTAGCCTTTCTCTTTAATCTTTTTCCTGTAAGTGAGGAGCTCCTGAGGAAAACATTTCACTAAATGTTTAAAATATAACTTAGAAGTCTGGTTCCTGTTGAATGGAATGGAGCAGCACTGTACTTATAGTGGCTAAATTGTCCCCATTAACAGGAGCCCATGGATGCAGGTTATTGGCTCATCTGAATTCCCCAGAAGTTGCAGAGATTCCACAACCTGGTCTGATTGTGCAGTGTGGTGACCTTTGGAAAATCGGCCCTGATGCACTGGGGACTGCGTGTATGGTGGTATATCCAGGCAGGGACAATTCTGAACATCATGGGGCACTGGGCAGCATCTTAGGTTGGGCCCCCACTCCCCCAAAAAAAATTAAAAATAGGGTGCGTGGGATCCACCTGGTGGATTGGGGACTACGTGTAGGAAGACATGGCCCTGTATACAAGTCAGTTAGCGGTGAATGAATCATGTTTTGACTGGTTTGCTTTTGAAGGTGATTGTCAGGGAATGTTCTAAAAAAAAAAAAAAAACACTGCTAGCACTGAGCAGTGTGTTTAAATCCTGGCCCCTGACAGGAGGAAACAGGAACTAATGGGACAAGCTAAAAACAAACATTAATGAAATGTTTATCTTAACAATGATGGAGGGCAGTGATGTGTCAGTGTTTGGCTAGAAGCCGTTTGTGTGTTTTTGCGTAATGTGACCCGGTCTCTACTCCAGTAAGGGTAGGGAAGGGGGATGGCTGGATGTGTACTCCACAGAGACCCACTGAGCCATGGATGTGTACTCCACAGAGACCCACTGAGCCATGGATGTGTACTCCACAGAGACCCACTGAGCCATGTGACGGCTTTTTGTTAGTTTCAGTTTCACTTTTGTGGGTGCTTTGGTGTCCCCTTTGTCTTGGGTTCTTCCAGGCTGTACTCATGTCATAGGGGGGTTCTTGACCCAAGTGTCCACGTCACCTGCCAGTGTAGCTACAGCTCACAGGGTTGAATTGGGGCTGGTGAAAGTGGATGTATTCCCCCCTGCCATTCTGGGCCCCAGTAGGTCACAAAGACCCAAAGAAGCCAAGCGTCGCATTTTGATAAATGGGCTGAGGTTACTGAGAGGAGGCCCCGAGGCGTCACAGCAAGCTTGAATGCAGAGAGACCTATACTTACGGAATACGATGAATTGGGCAGGTAACGTGTTCTCCTCATCCTCAGCTGTCTGAACTACACGTGTGCATTTTCAGACTTACTTGTAGCTCCAGTTATCTCTCCCTATTTTCTCAGCTCACCTGTTCCCAGTGACAGCACTCCAGAAGTTACAGAGTAGGCTTAAGGACACTCCAGCCTGTGTTCTTACAGGACTATTGATTCGGTTATAATGGCAGAGCACACCTTGGAGCTGCTATCAATTCTGCTGGGCTAATGAAGGCGGCAGGTTGGCTTTGTTGCTCTGTGCAAGGTAGAAACCCTTGGCTCCTCCCTGGGGGTAGGATAAATACAGAAGCATGACTTCTCAAGGCCTTTTCTCCCTTGTCTCTAGGCAAGAGCGCAGGAGGAATTAAAATGTAATGCAAAGTTCCTTTTACTTAGTCATGGAGTTCAGTTATTGATGATCTGTCACATTAAGTCGCCATCGCAGAAGAGTTATGGGAACAATTTAAAATAAAGCACAAGACAAAAAAAATCATTAACTTCCCGAGTGGAATATGAATTACATCTAATAGCCTCTCTATTCATTAAATTTCAATGGCAAAAGACACTTTAAGTAATCTTTTGGAAGCAGGCTGCGGGAGGATCTAATTCTGCCCAAACATACTTTTTCCTTCTTGTTCTTCCTCGTGATCTTTCTGCTCCTGAAATTCTGACACCACTGAGGGCAACAGGGCTTCTTTTTTCAATTACCCTGTCCTTGTGTGTGTGTGTGTGTGTGTGTGTGTGTGTGTGTGTGTGAGAGAGAGAGAGATAGAGAGAGTCTCATGTGGGCATTCTCACCTCATCTCCTATGAAATAAGTCCACTGTGTACCAAGACTCCCCCCAGGTGGAGTATGTTTTTTTTAGTAATTAGAGCCAGTAATTTGTTTTTAAGTCTAATTAAACTGCTGTGACCTCATTGTATTACCTCAGGGAGTGTTCCCTTCATCTCTCATGCGCCTGTTGAAGGTACATTCCATTTAATTGTTTTGTTGGGATGAACTGATTTGGAAGCAATGCCCCTCATTGGATCAAACTGAGTTCCTGACTGAACAATGCCAGTACCTGTACATGTTACCTGAATTGCTGACTAAAGACTGCCAGTACCTGTACGTTACCTGAATTGCTGACTAGAGACTGCCAGTACCTGTACGTGTTACCTGTATTGCTGACTACAGACTGCCAGTACATGTACATGTTACCTGAATTGCTGACTAGAAACTGCCAGTACCTGTACGTTACGTGTATTGCTGACTACAGACTGCCAGTACCTGTACATGTTACCTGAATTGCTGACTAGAGACTGCCAGTACCTGTACGTGTTACCTGTATTGCTGACTACAGACTGCCAGTACCTGTACATGTTACCTGTATTGCTGACTACAGACTGCCAGTATCTGTACGTGTTACCTGAATTGCTGACTACAGACTGCCAGTACCTGTACGTGTTACCTCTATTGCTGACTACAGACTGCCAGTATCTGTACGTGTTACCTGTATTGCTGACTACAGACTGCCAGTACCTGTACATGTTACTTGAGTTTCTGAATGGAGACTGACAGTACCTGTACAAGCTACCTGAGTATCTGAATGGAGACTAACAGTACCTGTACAAGCTACCTGAGTATTTGAATGGAGACTAACAGTACCTGTACAAATTACCTACCTGGTTTTTGGAAGAGGGGGTAGAATGCATCTATGTTGACATTTTCCATGTCTGGCTTACAACAGCATTTTTGGGCATCGTGCTTAAAAATTTAACTGATGTTGCCTGGTGATCATCCCATTGGTGAACATACCTTGCCAAAGTTTGTTCCCAGTTACTGCCCTAGTTCCTGCCCACTACTTCCACCTCCTGGCTCCCACATGTCAGGATCTTGTGCCTGCAGGTACATGCTGCCAAATTCCTGGTTCTTCATGCTGTGTGGAATGTTTCCCACATACTCTGCAACCTCCTCAGTATCTGCTGAAGGACCTTCACAGCCATGCAGTGGTAACAGCAGTAGGATTTCTCACTGTGCTTTCTGAGCGATGCCATATTTGTAATTGAAAGAATAGAGCTGTCAGGTCCAAATCAAATGGTGATGAAAATTGTGCCGGATTCCTTTTAAAGTTGAGTGGCACATATTGATCCAAAGCAGTAGCCTCTCATTGATGAAACAACCTCAAAGAAAATTTGTTTTGTGGACAGTTTATTAAATGGAGCGGCAGGACCACACAAGGTAGTGTAAACGATTTAAAAAAAGCCATGGCCTGGCAACCTGAGGGTACCTGGTATTTAGGGGTTTTTTTGTGAGGGCAGATAAATGAAAGCCCAGCATACAGTGACAGAAGGTCAATTACCCTAGTGTGACTTACAGGACATAGCTTGACACTTAGAGGAGCAGCATAAACCTTCCAATCGCAAATTTCCAGTTTTATACAGAATTCTGGTCTAGTTATGCTGGCTTTAATGGTTTTAAAGGATTGTTTTCTATACCTTCAGGAGTGGGTATATATTGCTGGCCCTTCCTAATTTATAATCCATTTTATATATAGGTGTGTGTGTTTTTGTGTAATAGCCAGATTTAATTACCACAAGATCGACAGAGTTCAGTTGTCTCGGTGTTAGAGCGCATATATTTTTTTTTAGAGCTTGTATTTATTTTGTCTCGACTTACAATATTTTCAAGTTATGATGGGGTCATCGGAACGCACCTCCATCGTAAGTCGGGAACTACCTGTAATGCAAAGTCCAGTTTATAAAAACTGTTACACATTTACCCTTTTCAGCTGGTTACTGTTATACAGCTAAGTCATCGGGTAATTAATGTCATCTTGTGAGGTGAGGACCAGCATACCATGATAGAAACTGAACAAGACAGATGGGTGTCCATAAAGCCTCAACACTGTCAAACCCAAGATAAAGACAGATTGGTGTTCCTAAAACCTCAGCACTGTTAAACCCGCAATAAAAACTAAACAAGGCAAATGGATGTGCCTAAAACCACAACACTGTCAAACCCATGATAAAGACCAAACAGAGCAGATGGCTGTTCCTGGAACCTTACGGTCCTCAAGACAATTAAACCCCTGACGAAGACCCAATAAGCCAGATGGGTGTCCCTACAACCTCAGAACCAGAACTGCATGACATACAAATCTAGGGCTGTGCATGTGCCATGAGAGCCGGGAGAACAACTGCACGAGGGGGGCAGTCTGGGGAGGAAGGTGAATATTAAAAAGGGTCTTTGTGCGCATTCTCCAACATCAAATCATTGAGAGAGAGAAAATGTCCCTGGCCTTATTAAAAGATAATGTCCTCTGAAGCACACAAAAAATGTATCATTCCTTTATTCGCTCCCCCCTCTCCTCCCCTCCAACCCCCCCAAGCTTGCTCTGCTGAACCTCCACCTCTTCACAGGCGGCCCTGATGAATTCTGTCAGTTTCCGCCTGATGAAATGTTCGTGTATTAAACCGCCACATTTCCCTGAGAATCAGCCAGACCCAAAACAGCCACGGAGAGTAATGAAATAGTCTGTATTATTCATATCAATCTGTTTTATATTTATTTATTTATTTTCATTTTATTTTATTTTTTTTGGGACCCGAAGAATTAGCTTTCACATCATTGTTATCTGCCGCACCTCTTAAGTGTGTGCCAGTGGTGGCAGATTTGCCCAGGGAGCTCTTTCGGAATGGCCCCACTTTTATGAGATCATTATAAATAGCCTTGGCAGAAGACATCCCATTACGGGAATGCTGAACCACATGGCCAGCATACCGCAGAACGCCGTGGAGGACCGTGACAATATTAATACTGAACAGTAACAACTTGCGCTGTAGATAGCTGACGGATGGCTTTGGCTTCTCCTTCCCAGCACCCTACCGGAAACTTCCCCGTCACCCTTTCATATTCTTCCCTTACTCCCCAAAACAGGCCTTTGCTTACTGATTAATTTTTTTTTTAACGAAGCACAAGCACTTTGATTAAACTATAATTTTGCACGCTGAGATAAACATTGGCACCAAATGATGCAGCGACCTTGTGGTAATCTATCTGTGAAAGTATGTTTGTTTTTCATTTTCAATAATAACAGTGAGTGTTTATCAAGCTAGAGATGGCAGCCCTTGGTGTCAGTCTCAAACCAGGTGATAGCCCCCAGTGGAAGTTACACAGACGCTGTTTTAGATGCGTTTTCAGAACCATGCTGTCTCATTTCGTAATTACGGATGCCGCTTGGAAACGCTTCTGCTGCACAAACTACATGGATGATTCGCCACCCATAGCAGGCCCAGAAAATGCAGCCAATCACATTTCACCACAGCCAGGGGTGCGAGCACTTCATAAAGTTACACACAAACAGACGTAAACAAAATAACAGGGGCAGGAAAGCAGAAGACAACCTTTGGATGCTGGGAGGTTTACCTTTTGTATTAATCACTTTTTATGTCAAGAAAACAAAAACCAGGGGTTTGGGGCTACTGTTAATTCACTGTGTTTACAGAAGGGGGTGTGTGTAAAAAGTGACAAGTTTAACCTGGATGAGCATCAGATATCTGTAGTGCTGCACCAAAGAGAGTCACTTGGTACTGAGTGACACTGCCCTCCCCCCACAATATGTAAAACATACTTAAGCAGGGACATATCTGAGCCATTCCACACACTGATGGGAAAAGTACACTATGGAAATCAATATTGGGGATTATTAGGCAAACTGGAGTCAAAGGGCAAACGATCAAAGGTTAAAGTGGTATGCAGCTGCCAAGCTGTCAAGCCACTCCCCTGGGCATTTTCAGGCCTGGTACGCCTTTGGTATAGCAGCTGTGGACTCACATTCCCACAGAGACAGAACAGTTCTGTGAAACCATTTAGGTTTGAGTAGTATTCAGAGGTGTTTTTTAACAGTCATCAGTTTTTATCCAGCCGAACATAATAATGCCACACTGGGCACGACAGCATATTGCTTTAAACAGACAGCCACAATGGGCATGCCTCGTCCCCAGGAAAAGCCTGCCTTAGATGGCCCTGAGAAAAACATGGAGCCTTTTATCTGTTTAGCCTGCAGGCCTCTCTGGAGAAGGTAATGAGAGCATCCAAGTGATCCAGTGTGAGAACTGCAAGTGCATACACCCCTCTCTCTCATCATGTTAGTTTCAAAACAAAAAATTGTTAAAAACTCTGAAGGAAACACTAGGAGGTTTAACTGCGGAAATTGTAATGAGGTCCAGGAAAGACTCCCAGCTGCCATTGTTATTACACTTCGATGTTATAAACATGCTTAAAAAACCCACAGACACACACGCGCACAGTCTTGAGAAACACAGTGATGCAACACAAAGGTCTGCTTCATGGGCTTGTTGTTAAGGCTGAGGCCGTGCATGACTCAACGTGAAGCTCAGAGTGTGTACAGAGTGTGTGTGTTAGGGACAAGGCAGGCATCACCCATCCCTGTGACACAGCAGTGTGGAGGCGGGGCAGGGCGGAGCGAGAGCCAGATACCCACGCACATTTCTGGTTTTTTGTACCCCTCCTGCCTATAATGATTTATGAATTTCTTTTCTAAGTGACTGTCCTTTTCAATGTCGAAACCCACCTCCACATCCTATTCTTTCTGCATCTGTGTGTGTGTGTGTGTGTGTGTGTATGTGTGTGTGAGTCGTTTCTCATCCCCACACAATTCTGTCAGAGACTTTTCTGAGTATTGATGTTTTGTTTTACTTTTTTTTTTTTAAATATCCCACACTGAAACAGGTGTAGGTACGTGTGATGAAATGAACATAACACTACATGGTTTATCACCAGGGAGTGATTCTTTCTCTCACTGTATTTTTGCCTCTAGATCCCAATGCTCTAGAACACAGAGGACCAGACCATGCTCTGATTGGAGGAGTGGTTGCTGTCGTTGTTTTTGTGACCTTATGCTTAATAATTGTGCTGGGACGATACTTGGCGAGGCATAAAGGTACAGTAACTAGAAAGTTAACTGGAAATATTCAAAATTAATTTACATTTACTAATAAACTTGCTAAAATTAATTGTTGTACTTTTGACTACAGGACAGCACTTACTGTTAACTGGATTCCCTAATATTGTCAACCATGTTTTAATATGCACATGTACTATTACTCATTTGTAAATCACTTAGGACAAAAGCATCTGCTAAATGAATAAATGTAAATGTAATAACTACAGAAGTTTTTTTCTTGTTACATCTAAAGATGCACAATTAAGTACAAAATAAATTTGTGACTGAGAGATTTATCATATAAATGAGAACTGATTTTGATTAATCGTCATTGTAGCTGAAAATGTTTATTTAAAAAATGTCATTGCACACCTGTGTTTTTCCAAGTCATCAGTTGTTTATAAATTCCCCCCCCCTTCTCTCTCTGGCACTCGGCCTGGCACTCGGCCTGGCAGGGACGTACCTCACAAACGAGGCCAAAGGAGCGGATGATGCCCCCGATGCAGATACGGCCATCATTAACGCCGAAGGGAACCACGCGCACGCAGAGGAGAAGAAAGAGTACTTCATTTAGACTGCCCACCCCCATGCCAACACACACCCTGCCCTCCCCCTCCTGTCAATCTGCATAGGAAAGGCGCCAGCCAGCCAGAGGGCACGCTGTCGTTCTGCCCCTCTTCTCCCTGCCGTTAGTTCATTGCCCCAGCCCACCTGTGCTCCAAAAGCCCGTTTTTACACGCAGCTAGCTGCTGAAGATGTCGTCTTTTTCTATTCACCTTATCAAAAAAAAAAAAAAAAAAAACCCGCAGAATGATTCTGGCCATTCAGCAGTCGACTGCTCCAGTGGACCTGGTTCCCTTCCCAGTTTTACAATATACAGTGCCTAAATATACAGACGCCCTTCAATATTCAGTCTATGCCTTCATTTGTGTCACTAATATAACCCGTTGCTTTATCTATTGCTATTAGGATGAAGATGATGACTATAATGTCGATTGTAACTAGTGTTATTATTTCGAGTTTGTGCTAGGGGTTTTCAGCAAACTTGCTTTTGTTTTAACTAGCGTTTAAATTTAGTAGCTCTCCTTTTCCCATGCTTAAATGTCTGCTACCGTGTAGAAATATTTTCGCCGTAAACAATCCTAGTAACATAGCATAGAAAACTAATTATTTGCAATGCCAATAATACAACTTTGAAGAAATAGTTGCTGAAGACTAATGAAAGACATTTATTTCACAATTTGGGGTATACAATGAAAAAAGTTTCTTGGTGGAGGATAATGGTGATACTTGATCTAGGAACTAGGAAATCTTAAAGGTGAATGTATAAATCCGTAGGCGAAGATCTTATCCGCTACCTTAGTGAAAACATTTCAATGCCAAAAAAGTAAAAGGGAAGGTGGTGTATGGGGAAGAGTAAATGAAACACACTCTGAAGATATTGTTTTATAACACAATATTTTAATCTTATTCTTCTTGTCTTGTCTGTATATTCTTGCACTGTTCAGTTTAGCACTGCTAACGCTCAGTGTTCGCATACTGATACTGGGAAACAACTCTGTAGTCTAAGTCTCGGTTGGTGCTTCGGTTACAAAGAACGAGCGTAGTTTTCTCATTGTTTTCGTAGACGGCGTGTCATCCGGGGAGATTTCCGTCCGATCCGATACTCGCGAGGCGATTTGTTCGATTATAGAATCGAAGTTATTTGACAAGGGGACTCTTGATTAAAAAAAATTCAAATTCAAAGTTCAAATCAAATGAAGAGACTAAAATAAGAGATGGGTTTACAGCAGCGGTGTGTGAATATTGCGCGTCAGCTGAGGCAAGATTTTTTTCAACATTATTTGATAATAAAATAATAAATTACAAAAAAAAAAAAAAAATGTAAAAAATATAGAAGCACAAAATACTTGAGAAAACATCATTACATTGCCAACAGGTGAACAGTCAGGATTCCCACACGAGTCTAATTTAGTAATTAGCACTTTCAAACCGGTGGACGGTAATTGGCCTTCCCAAAAACTCATTCGTCAAAACACACTGTTACATTATTTAATAGATACAGTAAACAAAGGAAAGTGTTTTAAAAATATAAAACTGTCTTATTTATATAACAATGTTCCCTTGTCAATACGGCTGTATATTACGTCTGCTAAATGTGGTTACTAGTGAAAACTGTTGTTAGATTTTGGGGTCCCTCATACCTTAAAATTTGTATATTAGCCAATTTATCTATTGAAAATAATCTATAAAACTTTTCAATTTGTCATTTGTCACTGCTTATATTAAATACAAATATGACAAAGTGTTTTCTTTTAGGCATGTATATACTGTGTAAGTACTAAACTTTGGTAATACATATTTGTTTTTTTTTCCCAGGCTTTCGTTTTATTTAATTTCATTTTGGATTACTTCATTGTCAGTTGTTGGAAAAAAAAAATGTTTGTCTCTTTAACTTTTTTAAAGAGTGGCGACGATGCCTTGTTGACGAGCATAAGGCTGCATCGTGTGGTATAAAAGGCATCCACAGCGGTTTATACAACTTTTGAGTGTGTGCAAGCCGAGAGTCTGCAAGCTCGCAACGGCGCATCCGGAGAGTTCGCCATTCTCAGCCGCGGCAGCTGGCACGGCTGCTTCGTGACATACGTGCTATAGTGAAACACTGCATCGTTTTCTCAAGCTTTATCAAAATAGTACAGTTCTCTTATAGCTGAATTACATTGTCAAAGGGAAAAATGAGGAAAACCGTTTGATTCATTAGTGACATTTTCTTTGAACAATATATTGTACACTATACTAGCATACGGCCATTAACATTCCCACTGTCCAGCCATGACACGTGAGTTAAGGCAGTTTGTGGCGTAACATGTTTGAGGTCTAACCCACATGGAGAATGATGTGAAGCTAACGCCACTGTAGTCTTGGCGTAAGTTAGCTTCCACGAGGTTACCGCAACGCTGCCGGTGTTGTCGGTAAACTGCGAATCAGACTATAGTTTGGTCATGAGTTCTGCAGCCGTCACATCTGAACCATGCCTTGGTATGGCTGTCGAAGATGCCATGAAGGCAGCGGTTTTGTAGCTATGGACACTCAAACCTTCTCTTTCTGTGTCACGGACCACCACATGTTGCAGCTGTGACCATTCCCTTCCACGTGTTCTCTCAAACAGAGACGATGCAAGGTTACCCCACCTGGGCAGGTAAAGTGTATCACAGCTCATCTATGGTTTGTAGGGAGTACCAGTTTCCTGGTTTTCGCAGTGAAGTCCAGAAGTATTGCCTAAATGTAATCTACTTCAATTCGAAGTAATTCGTTAAAATGTATCCGAATTAAACAAGCAATGTCAATATAACGATCACCACAATTGCCTTTGTGTTTTGAGATAAGTCAGCGGTGTGCAGCAAGTGAAGAGACGGAGTTCCTTTAATGCTCCCTCTGTCAGAGAACTTACATCAGAACTAGTCCAAACATGTTAATGGAGTATTCTTTCAGAAGCATGACTCAACTTTTTATATGCTTTGTTTAGTATGGCAGTTTATGTTGGTTTTATGAACTTTATATGACCGTGTTTCTTATTTGCTTCTGTTCTGATTTGCCATTTCTTTTTGGGATGTGACTTTTGTGTGATTTGTCTTATTTCCTTTGTATTATGCTTTGAAAACAGCACTGGTATAAAAAAAGAAAGAAAGGAGGCATGAATGATTTTGGTAACGTGAGGAGAGCACACGTGTAATCGGCTATCCTGGCCTGTGTTCAGTGCCCACGTGAGCATCACGTGTTCTGTGGAAGGTGAAGCTGCATCAGTGGCATCCTGAGCACATGCGCTTGAATGGATAGTGAAATGGATATTCTGAAGCCAATTGCATCGGGTCACTACTAGCTATTCTGTTAATCAGAAAACATAAAGGCGTCGGCTAACGTTAGCTGATTAACATTAGCCGTTTAACGTTAGCTTCATGGTCTGAGATGTTTTCCGCCCCAGGGTGGTTATCGTCCGTAGCGTGACGTTAACCGTGCGCCAGTCGCATATTGAAATGTTGCAGGGTTTCGAAGCTGTTAATGGAAACGGGCACGTGGGTGTCTTTAGCGTACAAATTGAGATGTTGCAGTGCATTGCTCACAACACCACCACTCCACGCCGGTGTGATCCAGAGACTGAAATGTGGCTGTTCCCGTCACAGCGGCACCTCAAAACACATCCTACGTTATTGTGTTTCTCACAATCAAGCTGTTTGTAGTAAACGCATCATTTAAACTTCTTAAACTTGCTGTACTAATTACAATCTGTGCACAAACCGAGAAATCCAGATATCAGCGTTGGCTGTGAGAAGGCATAAAGTAGCCGGTTGTTAAGTTTGAAACAGCCATTGGGCGCTGTTTAAGGTGCTGTTTTGAAAGCGAGCTCTGCGCTTTACATTGTCATCTTATAAATACAATTAAAGCAACGAGCATAACAGTATAAGTATTTACTTTTTAACACAGCAATCCAGAAAGCCTCTTCTATGACACATTCTCAAAATGTTAGTAACTGCTATTTTACATAATTGGCCAAAGCTTGATGTCATGCTGATATATACAGCGTGTTCCAATATTTTAAAACCACGCGCGACAGAGAGTGTTTAAGCCGGACAGAATACTGTAGCAGTGATGTGCTCAATTTGTAGTGTTTTTAATGAAAGTCTGTGGCTGAAAGGGGAAGAAAATCTGAACAGAATAAAAATCGAATGTATACTTCCTCACCACATCTGTATTAACGTATGTTGATATTAATAACCACACGTGAACCTTCATTGCAGGCTACCATATATATCCTATTATCAATGGTTTTTTATGTTTTTGGGTATATGATTTTTTCATTTTCAAAGATGGGACATATTGGAAATACCCCCACCCTTCTTGCTTGTCTCTGTCTGATAAGGCTGTGTGTCTGTTTATTTTTTTATTTTTTTGTCATCAATCACAATGTTAATAAAAATGTAGTGTTTTGATTATCTGGGCTTTTTCCTCTCCTTTGCTTGGTTTCAGTTTTTAATCTGAAGACCCAAGCTGCTCTATAGCGGCAAGGCTAGCGTGAAAATGTCGTTGCTCTGCAAATATAGATACAGTTATCATATTACTTACTGCTGTAATAAAACTACTGCACAATTCTTTACAGAATAAAAGGAGACTGGTTTTTAGTTTCACATTATTGTACACCTATGGTTATAACAGCACATTCAAACCAAGTCCCTGGAGCTGGAGATCCACAGCTGTTGGACTCCTGCAACATAAATGTGTCTTCATAATTAGCTCTACTGGAATACATACTCACAGTTCTAATACACCTCTGACCTTAAAGGTTTTAAAACTAATTTCCCAGTTATCATCTCCTTGAATATTTCTTCCTAACCTTTAAAGTGTGTGACACACTTTTCCATAGCGCTCAACTTTCCAACTTTCGGGGGCCAGCCTGCTGCAGAAGTACTGGACAGGTGTCTCTCAGCTGGAACACAACAGGAGATAAAGTCTCAATCATCTCACATTTCCATAAACAATGGCTAAATTCCTAGTATAACACTACAAGTTTGCTTTCACATAAAGACTGTCAGTCTTTTGTTTTTAATCTGACCAGCAGATTTGAAGTCCTCTGTGGGCCAAAGACCCACAGCTTCATGCCTTTGCTGTTTTAACCTTGCCTAATATGGAGACAGATAATAGCCGGCGGGGGGGGGGGGGGGGGCGGGGGGGGGGGGGGGGGGGGGGGGGGGGGGGGGGGGGGGGGGGGGGGGGGGGGG
>JABJVR010000033.1:4514143-4553062 GCA_025773905.1 Chitala chitala | reverse complement strand
TAATAACCCCCACCCCCCCCCCCCCCCCCAAGGAGGCCATGTATTCAGGATAATGTTTGGGGCAAATAGCTAGTGGCTTGGTTGTGAATCTATTTACCGTATTTGTGCTTGTCAGTGTCCCTCGGACTGCAGGTTTTCTCTCCAGTTTCCTGGCCAGGAATATGATTGTTATCCTGAGGCAAAGCAAAGGGGCTGTGTCACACAGGAGCGAATCGGAGTCACAACACACAAAAAAGGCATTCAAACACACAAATCGCAACTGCAGTTGCCCTGCCCTGCCTCCTATGTGTTCTGGGATGGGCTCAAGGCTTCCCCACAACCCTTAACAGGAGGAAGCAGTATAGAAGATGTCTGACTGGTGCGAATTTTGTGAAATTAAATGCAACTACGGCACTGGGTGGACTAACAGTGAGGTGTTACCTAGCAGAACAGAAGAAGCAGAGCTTGACACTTATTTCTGCTCCTTGGGGTGGGGCTGTTTCTGTCTGAGGAACAGACCAAGCACCTGAATCTTACAGAACTCTCAAGGACTGAGATGTGACAATAATTACCTCAAAGGGCATAGGTTCAAGTCAAAAGACACGTGGTTTGCTTAATCTTCGAAAGGACAAAAAAAAGACACATAATGGCATGTAGGTGTTTCGGTGAGTTGAAAATGGAGTAATTTGTATAAATTACATTACATTACCATCTAATTGACAGCAGGAAAGTAAAGCCGTATAAAAAATAAATTTTACCCTTCTGAAAATCTATCCAAATCAATTTTTTAGACCTTTCTGAGGCAGAACTGTGACACAGTTTTCCTTTTTCCTCTGTAAGGCACACCTCATATGCCAGGGATTGTTTGTTTATTTATTTATCACTTGCGTGCATCAATCCCACCCCCCCATTCTGTACGAGGATCATGCGTGAAACCCAATTGGGCCCACTGTGATGCACAGCGCATCATCAAGGTGAAAGTAAAGACAACTGTCCTATCCCTAAAAAAAAATAAAACTGCATACCTCAAACTGAGGGCAGACACACAGTCAATGACAGGGGACAGGCTAGCAGCTCCTCTGTTTAAAATGAGGGTGATGCAGGCTTTCAGCCAGAAATGTCACCCGTGCACGGCTGCTCAAAATGGTGGCACCCACAGAATCAGCGTGCAAGTGTTGATTAAACCAGACGGGTTCACAACCCCAGGTACATACACACGGACCGCGCAGACACATGCTTCATTAGTGCTGGCATGAGTTCTCATCTGTGATCCAGAGGGAAAAAAACAGCACCGTTATAAATAGCAGAGGTAATATGATGACACTCTTTGTCACATGATACTTTGTTCCAAGCAACTCATCACTTCTTTTATCTGGCCATCACTTTCATCTACAAAAAACAATAATTATAAAACACTTAAAAGCACTGTTGGGGAGCTAGTGATGGTCTGCATGCAATGCTGCCGTAACAGCCAATTTCAAATCAAGTGCAGCATATTGCCTTGTGATATTATTTTTGTAACGCACGTTGAGCCCTTCTGCTGTGTTCATCTTTTTTATCTCAGAAACAGAATTAAGTCACTTCAACGTAAAACTCCTGAGTCTCACATTTCATTTACACGTTTTACACCACATTATGCCTTTTTTTTATCAATGTATATTTTAAATGTCAGCCTTATACAAACTCTCAGTTGCTTATTGCTATGCTTCACAAACATATATTGCCATGAAAATTCTGAGAAACTGCATTACTGATTAATCTAATAAATAGGACCGAGTCCTAGTCTCTCCAACCTCCTGGATTTTAGCTTTTCTTCTGTCAGGAAGAGGCACAGTCCTGTCCCCTCGAGGGTTCTCCAGTCATCCAACCAGAGTGGTGCTTATACATTTCTAGTTACCACCTGGGTAATGCTCTTTGACAGGTATGTCCTGATCATGGTTGCTGACACCATGATGCTGTAACAGGTTGCCCGGGCGACAGTTACCTGGCCATCAACTCATTCATCAGGCATCACACCTATGCTGTCTTGCTCTCCAAAGGGGCTCCATTTTCTCAGATTGCTGTTTTGTTCCAGTGATCTTCTGGAGCTGCATTGCACAGGCAGAAAACATTTTTTTTTTCTGTCTGCAGAAGACTCTCCCACTTCATGGTATCGTAACAACAAGTCAAGATTTTCTCCAGTGATTCAGAGTAGTTTCCCACAGTAAACATTATCACAATTGTCCTGTACACTACAGTATAACTACCATAAGAAGTTACTGATCTTCCCACATGTGTTTAAGTCATGTTGGTGAAGTAAAACTGCTCTGGTGAGAAGAGAAAACAACAAATATAAAAAAGCGAAATAAAAACATCTTCATTGACCTTCCATCATCATACTCAGAAGTGTTTTTAACAGTTATTTTTAAGGCACTCACTATGTCCCCCTTGAAGAGACAGTTAAGGAGGGAAAACCCAGTCTCAAGGTAGAAGGTGAAGTTTAATAAAAGTCATAAACAGAAACTCCAAATGTCATGGATCATGCACAGAATGTCAACCTTAAGAGACTCTATGCTAAACAATGATAAAACACTGAACTATGCAAAAAAGACAATTTAAATGGGCACAAGAGTAAGCCATAACTGAAAACTATTAACACTGAACATAAATAAGGGTTGGAACCTTCAGCAAGAAAAGATGATGTTCACAGTCAGTGGTGGCTGTAATACCCTTCACTAATGAGAATGTATCTTTTCTGACCATTGTTCAAACTGCTGTCATAATCTCAGAACCTGCACAAGACAATGTAAGGTTATTAAAAAAGTGGAAAACATCTACTTTTTTTGTAAACGTGTATCGATTTTTTTAAATATTGCTGATACAATGTCATGCACCTATTATTGCATATTATGAAATTACGCCGTTATTTCTATGACATTTAAGTTTAAGAAGTTATGGTACCAGACTGTCCACAAACCGTGTGCTGTAGTCAATAGAACTGAAGACAGAAGGGGACTAGTTTGTAACTATTTGTTTCTAAATTCACGGCTTCAGCGCCTTGGTCGATGGTATTGAGATCGAAAGACTCGAGCACGGCTGGACGCTGGAATATTCCTTGTTAAAAATCTTTATTCTTCTCTGATGTAAAAGCATTGATTATTGCCAAAGCGATACCTTGTACAAGAGAATCGATTTTTTAGTCCCACCTCACGGAGCTGCACTGTGCTGCTTTTGTTTGCTATGGTTTAAATTCTCTCTCTTTTTCTCACTCTTTCTGTTTTTCTACCACCTGCGGGGAAGGCCTAACCAATTTACCGGCAGCCTGGCCTTTTTTTCCACGCGAGGAGGAAGAGCGGTGTCACAACAGCACACCGACCTTGGCTCCACCGTCATTTCCACTCGTCAAGTCTCAAGGCTGACAAAAGCGTGTCCGTCGGTGACAGCGAGACGATTCTCGGTGGCCAGACAGCGGTTCGAGAGCAGAAGCGGCGCGCAGGAGAGGGAGAGAGAGACGCACACGGAGAGGAAGAGCGATCATATCCTGCTGATATGCATTACGAGATTCTGTCATTTCATCATTTCATTCCTCTCACAGTCGGGGTAAAATATTTACGAGTGAGCGATAAGAAAATGTAAGCAGCTATGATAATATTAAAAACAACAAAAAAGAGTGCGATCATGCAGGGATTTCAAAAACAGCTTGGCAGATCAGATGGCATAATGAAAGAGTGGGTTAAGGCATTAAGAGAATATGTTCATTACAAGAGAAACACACTATGTGGGCTGCTGTAAAATAGCGTGCGCACACACACACACGCACACACAGACAAATATACACCACGCATGTGTGCACACACACTCACACACACTCATAAAACACAAATGGATGAGAGTATCATGTTTCTGCACAGACCAGGCTGCCGTGATGCCCTGAGCTGTCCATCAAAGTAGCCCTGCGGGTGTAGCTTTCAGCGGCCTGGTGACACACGCCGGTCAGGGGCCCTCCTCCTCATGCAAATCTCGTCATGTCGCTGACAGACACCACCCGGCCGCTTTCAGGGGCCGGCTTCCCACAGGACGCCGCCGATTCAGATGCTCAGGGTGGACAGGGGGTGGTAGGTAATGGGCGTGACCTTCGCCCTGATGTGCTCCACCCATGCTCGCAGACTGCGACTGCGTTTGCAGAAACGTGAGAGGGGAAGAAGTCCATGTAAAAGTGAAGCTCCATCACCCCATTACCAGACACTTATCAGCAGACTGGAGCATACAGATCATTTTTAAATCCTCCGTTTAGAAGTGTCACAATGGACCTGATCTCAAAAATGCATCTGAATATCTGAATGTGTCCGGAGTAGAAGAATCATTATGCTGCAGGAACAAACTCGATGAACCTCTTTGCTAAATTCAGCAATTTTTTCACCATTTATTCTGCTATACATTAAGACATGCTATTGATCATTTTATATATATATATATATATATATATATATACACACCCAAAATGTTTTTGATTTGTATTTTGTAAATTACAAACTACAAAAAAAGATGTTCTTGTAATCTGTCTGGAGGGCAGGTGACTCGTAATATGACTTCACGGTGAAATAAATACCCCCCCATTTGGGATGCTGTGAGGAGGGAGAGATGCGCGCTTTATTCTTCGTCATGGTTACAGCAGGTACATTTTTAAGCAGATAGATGACATGAATGTTTTTGAAGATGCTTTTAAGGCGTTCACAGAAGTAATTTGCAATATGTTCTTATCTCTTGTGTCACTCTGATATACTGTTTTATCTAAAAAGTTGTAATACATTTGCAAACACCTGATTATAAACTGTTGTAGACTGTGATTTCATGGACAGATGAACACACAGCTGGAAAATGTGGAGTTTAACATTTCAGCATGTGACCTAATGACAATAATGATTAACACCCAACAGCGTAGTTCATTAATACTCTCCTAAATAAGACATTGACTATATTACTATACCTCGCTAAATAGTTGTCTGCCTTGAGAAACTATGAGATTTCTGTTAGAAAAGACATCTATACACTGACTGGCAGGTGTTACATTGTAGCAAATAACTTGAGCTGTTTTTATAGAAAAAGTAAAAAAAAAAATGTTACCGCAATAACTTTCAACAGTGACTGCCTGAAATAAAGACAACAGGCAGGGATTTTTTGTGTTTGCAGTGAGATCCGTCTTCTGTCAGTTTATTAATTTCCCGTGGAGCAGGAAGTGAGATATGTGCGCCAGTAAAAGCCAACCGCTGCCGCGGCGTTTGTGCGTTTCTGGAAATCCCCAGCAGGTTCTATCCTGCAGGCTCACGTCACCTTCCATCTTATTAAAAGCCTGTAGAGATTCCAAACAGAAGGCAATGAAAGAAGACCAACTTCCGCCCCTTGGATCTTAACTATGCACGCAAATGGCTCAGTCAGATTATGTAAAACGAATCTAAGACGTGTGGTTCAATCACATTTGTGGTCTCAGGAATTTTTACACATTATAACAAAGCTTGTAGGCATTTGGCTGAACATACGAACACGTATGTGTGCACATAAGGTGTATCTTTCTTGCTCTTTTTTCCGTGCTTTGAGCGTACGAAGTCCCGTTAGGCCAGGCAGAAGGGAGTGCTGCAGGTGTTTGGCTCTGTCAAGCCCAGCTGGCTCTGTGACCGACAGAGACGCCCCACCACAAAGCTCTTCTCAGACCCCTCAGTAGAGAAGTGAAAATTTAACAAAACCTAAACTCGGGTTCTTCGTCATACTCAAAGTTAGTAACTGTCAAATCCAGTTACTAACTAAAAAAAATGTGTTAATCAGACACTTTTATCTAAAGTCATTTCAGCAGCTTGAAATATATTCACCTAATTGACTTCCAATCCATCTATTTTTAACTGGCACACTTTTCGACACAAATCCTGAGAGGACCTGGCCCCGCTATGGCTTAGCAACAATGCCTCGAGCTAATGTGAGACAAATGAATAACAGCGTCACAGGCAGACCCAAGAGTGTTTAATGTTACACAATATTAAAAGTCAACGCGGGGTGAGATAGCCAGGAGACAGAGAGGGGGAAACAAAAATCGTTAATGGTAGAAGTGGAGGTGAAATAAACCTCTGAGCGGGTCCACAGGGATTGGCCTGTCCAGCACCTCTGGCTGCACTGACCTTGTGTAAGTCAGGAAAATATGTGTAAACGTTAGAACTAAAATGTCAAAATGGAGACAAGTGGTGAGCGGCCACTGAGTGTCCACATGCCACTCCACGCCCCCATTCACCCCCTCAGCATAGTTAAGGCAGCGGGTCAAACTGATGTACAACAGGGCAACCTGTGGCAGGGCTGTGTGTGTGTGTGGGGGGAGTGTCAGACCTGGTGTAAGATGCTAACATTTTAGTGTTGAGAATCACTGCATTGTGTAAGTCCTGACACTGATACAGAACTTACACAGTGTAAGTCACAGACACTGTACTTACACAGTGTAGGTCCTGAAACACATATGGACACAGACACTGTACTTACACAGTGTAGGTCCTGAAATACATGTGGACACAGACACTGTACTTACACAGTGTAGGTCCTGACACACATGTGGACACAGAAACTGGACTTACACAGTGTAAGTCCTGACACACATGTGGACACAGACACTGAACTTACACAGTGTAGGTCCTGAAACACATGTGGACACAGACACTGGACTTACACAGTGTAGGTCTTGACACACATGTGGACACAGAAACTGGACTTACACAGTGTAGGTCCTGACACACATGTGGACACAGAAACTGGACTTACACAGTGTAGGTCCTGACACACATGTGGACACAGAAACTGGACTTACACAGTGTAGGTCCTGACACACATGTGGCAATGATACTTACAGCAGGGAAGGTGTTACTCAAATTAAACATGCCTAAAAGCAGAATGGGTAAACCAGGCTAGATCTAAACCCTGAAGACCGAGCAGACTATCCCTTACATTTCCTGAGGGCCCTAGAGCGAAAACCTTGTTCTTTCACTTATTTTAAGAAATACAAAAAGGCCTGCGTGTCACTATAGAAGAGCGCATTCCGTCTTGTCTGCATCAGTCAGTTCTGTTCCATGTGAAGGAGCCTTTCAACATCTTTGAAATGAGATTATTCACTTTGAAGACTGTCCTGAAATTATTAAAAACCAACTGAAGAGATGCAAGGGCAGTGGTGATGCAGTTGCATTTCAGCACTTCTGCTTGCATTCCTCACTGCACCTTTTTGCCATGGAATTTAAAAACTGGATTTTGTTTCTTTACAGAAACTGTTTAAATCTATGCAGGAAGTATCTGATTGCAAATGCAAATCATATATGACTACACTCCCCCCGTAGCCAGTGTTGGTACAGCATGACTGTGTGTACATGTCCTGTGTAACACGACTAACGTGTACATACACATGTTGACATGTCACGGGATCCTCACCAGGTCACCCCACTCTGAGTGACCGTCCCTGCTCCACCGTGGCAGGTCAGAGGCCTTGTAGACATGTCGTTACTCAAGCCAGTAAGCCTTTGATCCCCAGGAGAAGCTTACTGAACCGTTAACTTCCATTTTGAGGTCCATTGAGCCAAATGACCTTAACAGCAATAGTGCTTTCCAATGCAACTTTAAATGACCCTATTGACTGATTCAGACTGCAACAATCCTGGCTTAGATTCAGAGAAGGGAAGTTGTGTATCCTGAAAAGAACAGGTCTGTATCAAAACAGATAGACAAAAACTCTAGCCCCCCCCCCAAAAGTTTAGTTTTTTTGTACCCTCTAACAATTTTTTAAAATCACCTTGCACCCACGCCCAGGGTAAGCTTGCATTGCTTTTTCAGAAAGAACTGAGAACATTCTAGAAAAGCTATTTTCTGGACTGTCATGATGAGCAAACCGCAAGAAAAGATGGAAAAATACTTAATGAGGGAAAAAATAATCAAACTCAAAAGAAGTCAGCCCCCCCCCCACCAAACAGCCTGACTTGGAGCTAAATTTCACTCCCCCCCCCATATCACTACCAGCACTTGTTTATGCTATAGAGCCTTTTACACAATGAATAAGTGAATTTTAAAAAGCCGTCAGATTAGAACACAAGTGCGGGCAATAATGTGGTCCTTGAAATTAATGTGGGCTGTTTACAGAAATAGCTGGTGTCGAGCCCCTGAGAGCGGGCGCCTCTCGCCACGGCCGCCCACACTCCACTGCCACACGCTGAGCACGTCAGCTCCCTTATTTAATTAAGGAGGCGCACACGCCGGCGATAAGGAACCCGCCACGTGCCACAGACTCTTCCCCCCCTCGGGGAGTTTCAGGTCATCCAACTGTCGATTCATCAGCGGCTTCTTTAATATTTATAATGGAGTGGGGGCAGCAGGGTGGAGGGGTGCTGGTGGAGGAAGGGGGGCACATCCCCAGACAGCGCGAACAGAAAATTAACGCGCCATGCCATTGCGCATGCTGAACTTGCGCCCGCATACCCGTGGCTGAAGATTCTTACCAGTCACGGGTGATTACCCATGTCCATCTGCTGCGTGAAACACCCAATCCTTACCACATCTCCCAAATCCTGGTGGGACTGAACTGCTTACAGGATCCTGCAGCCTGTGCTGCGCCTTCATTCATAGCGGATGTCCCATAGCAAATGCAGCGTTAGTCCTTGCTCATGCCGGTCCGTCGTCATTTCAGTCATGCGTGCCTGGACTGCACAGGAACACGTCTCTAATTAGCCCGGTGTGCAGCCTGCTACCCAATCACATTCCACCATCAAACATGTCCAGGTCTGTGGGGACCAGCACAAGTCCCTGGCGTCCTTGAATTGAAGTTCGCGCAGTAAACAATGAATAACTTTCAAATCAGGACAAAATCGCTGGCAGCTGAATATTTTAACCGGCCATTACAGTCTTGTCTTTCCAAAGTGCACTTTACCGGTTGCCTCATTTAAGGTAAAATATCATTATAAATCCACAACTCTTAAGTGTAAAACATCGCATTAAGCTAGTTGACGGTCATCCCCCTCACCTTGAATCTGCCTGTTTTACTCTTTTAATGTTTGCTCGTGTTCAGTGCTGCAGTAAGCAGATGTTCAGGAGAGAGGGTAGCATGTTGTCTTCCTGTCATGAGAGAGGGTGGCGTGTTGTCTTCCTGTCATGAGAGAGGGTGGCGTGTTGTCTTCCTGTCATGACACCTGTGCTACATGGCAACATGAGAAAAGTGTCCCAGGCACCCAGCTTGGTTGGAAACCAAGTGGCTTCAGCCTCGCTGACACCAAGCTCCACCCAGTCAGTGGGTGCTGGATATAAGCATGCCCAGTCCTCTTCTAACACTGAGTGTACCCATAGTCTGCCATGGCTCACTACCAACCTTCAGTCCAATGGTCTCATTTTTTCCCTCTCTGTCCATCTCTGTCTGTATTTCTACCTTTCTCTGTCCATCTCTCTCTATCCCTCTCATCCACAACCACACCCGATCAGCACACCGTTTCCTGAGGACGTCCAGCATGACGCGACGCTTCCATTTAATAGCACACTTGAGCTCAGAGCCATGTTTTTCTCACTCCAGATCACTTTTGTGGCATGCTAGCCTGGGGGGCTGGCGGGTCTTGGGTCGCCGGGGACACAAACTGGCTCTCAAAGGCCTCACTCCTCATCAACATCAGCAGGCTGCAGCTTGTCATTGATGAATGACTGAGCCTGGTGATTTATTTGCTGCAAAAACAGGATCAAATGTTTCTCACTCCTCATTCTCTTTTAACTTCACACCTCACGAAGGCTCTCGGAAGATCATTAACTCCTTCTATGCCATTTAGGAGTCCCCAGTAATTTGTTACATACTGTTATACCACTCGCGAACGTGGCGCAAGTCACCCTTAGGAAGTCCTCTTTGGCAAGGGGCTGAGAAGCACATTAATGCCAAGTGACTTCACAAAGGAAAGCAGAAAATCGGTCTGCGAGCTGCAGGGCCAGCGGCCCTAACGGCGTGAGCCGGGCGACGTTCTGCATGGCAATCTTGGGGCTATTTTTGCTCGCTGAGAGGATAAACCTGTTCGCGGCTCATTCATCTCCAGCCCATATGCTTAACAAGGCTGCGGACCAAACCGGCGTTGGAGAATGACGTCCCCAGACAGAACGCAGAACCTCATTACTGTTTTGTGCTGGCATTCATCAAGTCTTGTTAACACGTCTCCTACGTATGACCCACGCGGCGTACAGTTTTACTAAAGCCTGAATGCTAATGGACACCTCCTGAAGGGGACTTCTGATTGTTATTTTGGACAGCGTTGAAAACTACAAATGGGCTACTAGCCAAACAGTGTGGCCTTTGATGTAATTTACAGGTCGTACTAATTTACAGGTCGTACCATGACAACGCGCGAGAGATACAAACGACGATATGCCTGTGCACAGCACTTAGGGAAAATCTGTTGGAGGAACAGTACACAGGCATATCTGTTCAGACAAGAACAAAACCATACCTAAGGGTTCACAGCTGTTCTACAGGGTGTTTGGCAAAGCGTCTGCTAACAGGATACAGACTACATGAACTTCTCTGGTGTGTATCTGACCATTGGGTGTAAAACGTGTAAGACCTTTTTTTTTGTCAGAGAACAAGAAAAAAAAAAATCCTGTTGGAAGCTGAAACTGCTCAGCGAGGTAAACTAAAGGTATTCTGTTGTTGTCATTGTGCTTTTGGTTAAAAAAAATTCTGTCATTGCTGGACTTTTTATAAAGACAAGCCGAGCGAACGCGCTCGCTGTGTGAAGGTAGCGCTCATTAAAGGGCTCAGTTTTGCACTTGCTTGATTTCAGATCAGCCTGAGGCTCCTATTGGAGCTTAATATCCAACGAGCTGATGATATGTTAAATTATCCTCCAAAATTTCACTATTAACTGAGTCGCATTTGCATTCGTAAAGCTTTTGTCTGTCCACAGGCAATTATGCGGGCAGCATAAAAACCGGAACAACTGTACTCGCAGCCCGTGGCTGGGTGGGGGGTGATGCGACTGCTGTATTCAAACAAAATGAGCAACTAATTTAAACGTGGGCTTTGAGCAGAAATGGACACGACCTTCCATTCTGCTGCCTGAGAGATACAGACGACGAAGTGTCCAAATCTGCAGCTTGTTGCTGCCACCTATAGATGGACATCTGGGTTCTTCAACAGTTTTCAGTAGCAGCAAAGTATTTAATACATTCTCATTTTTTTATTATTTAAAAGTGCCACCACAATTACAATTATGCTAGAAGTTATAAAATGTTACAATCACTTTAACGTGCAAATAATTTAACCCTTTAACACCTGTTTAGAAACAATATATAAAGCAATTAGAATTTAGCTCTGCTGCACTGGGAAAGTAAACTGAGCGTCTATCTAACCTTGTTCTCAAGCGATGTCTTGACAGGCAAGAGTCTTAAAAAGCCTCCTGCCTTGTCTGTTATTTATATGTCCAGTGATTGTTGAGAATAGGGAGAGAGGAGAGGGGGTTTTAAGAAAAATGAAGACTTACGTGAACAACAGTGTTGGAATGGCAGGATTACACCTGTCTGACTTAGAAACACCCTACCTGAACTTGGACAGTTCTTTAAAAGTCAAGCCCGTAACGTCACTTCAGCTCCTCTCAGATCTGCTCAACTCAGCTGTTTTTGTCGTGCGTTCCCACTTTCAGGTGACCACACTCTTTTTTTCCAGAACATTCCCCCGCCTGCGCCAGTTATTTAGAGAAGCGGTGCCCCACATGTCCGCTCTCTGGCGCTGGCACGTGCACGTGCTGCTTGACGGTTTTTTTCCGTGTACATTGTGGCGCGTGCTCGTTTGACGCGCCATGCGTACGGGAGGAGTCACCACCAGGAGGAGTCATCGGGAGGAGTCACCGGCAGGAGTAGTCATCAGGAGGAGTCACCGGCTGAGAGGGCTGAGCAACCTCCTTTGCTTATACTGAAGTAAAAACGCCTGCAGTGAAAATGGCGGCCTTTCCGACATCACAAAGCAGTGTGACACCGCGCACAGCTCTTTGTCCTGCCGTCCCGTTTCGGCCCAGCTAAGGCGGCACCCTGCGTTGCGTTAGCTTCACATGGTCAGCCTAACAAGCCCATGAACTTCGTCTCTCTTTACAGTTCACTTCAGTGGAAGAAAACAGCTTTTGTTTTTTGTTACAACAGTGAAGGAGGCACTCTTCATATGGGGAGGGAACTGATTTATTTCTAGCTCTTCTCTCTATAATAGGCAAACCGCTGAGCTCAACAACTTCCCTGGTGTTATTACATAATATATGCTAATACGTCTGGTTTCCTCTGCTGATAACACACCGCGGCATTGTCATAGTTGGATTCTGTGCTTTATCTAAGCATTTGGCAGACAATTTTTATGAACAATATTTAACAACTTTAAAGTAATTAGCAAAACAGGCAAAAAAAAACATGAATTAAAAACTTTTCTGGCAATTTCTGGAATTAAAACGGGAGAACAATTTCAAAGCATTATGATTATGCTATGCTTTCCTAGTGGATGCTAAATAAAAACAATATCTAGGCATTTTAATGGGCTTGATGTTATTTACGTATTTCTCATAAATTTGACTGGCTAGTCCTGGCCACGTGTCAGCTATAATGGGGGGGGGGGTTGAAAGAGAAGGGTAAACGAGGGAGAGAATTCATGGTGATGAGTTTGACTAAGGAATTATAGCTTAAGCACAATAAATTTATTTAATCAACAATAACCACAGTGAGATGGCTTTGCATGACTAGAGGTCCAAAGAAACCAGCCCACAAGATACCACACCCCCATAAAAGAAAGAGGGGCTTTCAGCCAATCAGCAGCAAGCACTCTCAAAAGGTCTACTTTCTTTCAAAAATAAAGAACTGGTTAACTGAGAACACACATCTGCATCCGTGCAAGTGTGTTTGCCCCTGACACATCTGTAAATGAACATAAAAGCAGATGACAAGACAAAGAGTAGTCCTGTCCACGCTTGTTATTGAGAGACCTGTAGAAATGTCTCCTCTGTAAAAGTTTACAGCCCTGATGGAAGAGGCCTTAATTACTTAAACCTCTGAGGCCATGCTGCAGTAATTACTTTGTCTTTTGATTCCTTGCCCCAGCAAATCAGAGTTCTAGCCAATTATGGACCAGTAGCTCTAGCAATCTGCCCATAACTGGACATCTTTGATGCAAATGGCCTTTAATTCCTGCAGCTGCACATCTGTGGTGCGGTCCAGACTGTCGGTGATGTGCTCTGTACTCGTGGAAGGCCCGGCCACGCCCTGACCGAACGACCTGCCAAATTCCTGATTCCTGTTCATACTGATTCAGGTGTGCTGCTTTTGTCTCACCTGGGTTGCTGCAGCACTGTACCACCGGTCTGTGGCTCACATACAAAATTAAACTGGTATTGAGGCCATGCTCCTATTAGGAGATGAGAGGAGCCCCATTTGGCAAGGTTAAGTGTCCCCTACAGGAACCGTCACAAAGTGGAGAAGGTAATCTCACTCACTTGCAGCCCTGCACATCACATTCATACACAGTTGAATCGAAGCAAATCTTATTTAGGACGTTTAGGCGGCGAAGCCCCTGCAGGTAACACTTTCATCTGTAAACGCCTACCCCCCACCCCCATCCTTTGCAAAGCCAGTACGTTAACGTGTCCTACAAATGAAGCCGTTATGTGTAAATCGCCACAGGAAAGCTGGTACCGTTGCGCCCACTGTCGTCTGCAGGGTTTGTGCGTTTTCCAGTTACCGTTAACGTTTCTCCTGCTTCACGCTCTGCACCACCCCCCATCAGGGAAGAGGTCTCTCCAGACAAGCACACACTGATGCTCGGGAAATATTGGATAAATGTGAAGGGCAGAGTGAGAGAAAGAGAGAGACGGATGGCAAAGGCCCATAAGCAACGGAGGAGACTGAGTAATCCATGTGTTGGAGATGGTATCGAATTACCTCTCATTAATGTACCATTCCAGGTCCGGACCATCTGTCTCTGAGCTTTTAAGGGTAGCTTAGTCATGAATGTGGAGAGCGAAGGACAGCCTGTCTTGGTGCAACTTAATTCGGACTGAACTGTACCTGTGAATTTTAGGGTTTTGGGCACAAGTACATGCATGCTCACTGCACACACACACACACACACACATTTAAATAATAATTTTACTTGCATTGTCATTGATTCATCAACAGCAGGTCATAAAAACTGCTAAAAGGACGAGTTGAGTAATTCTGCCCCTAAACACCAGTGAAGAACAACTGCAGACAGTGATTATAAAACATTTATTAAAATAAGGCACAGGTACGATCTGTAGCAACAGGGCCGGTCTTCAGTGCTCAACTTAATTCCAGCGTCAAGTACAACAACCAAAACTAAATCAGGCTCCTATTATTTCACGCAGAGAATTTCTCGGAGGAGTTATGTGGTGCCACCTTGCCTAATGTTTCTATTCCCTCTTTTCCTGGATTATTTTTAAATTGATGTGCCTCTGTATTGTTTTGTTTACCATGTTATAGCTCAACACAAAGGAATATTTTTAAAGTTATAAACAGAGCTTGGGTGAAGATAGTTGGGACTGACTATTTTAACACCACCTACTTATAATCTCCCGTACCAATCCTGAAAGATGACATTCTAAATCTGTCTCGAAGGAGACTTCAGTCTTTTTTTTTAACTCCCAGGCATAAACAGTAACTTTGATGGTCATTAGTAACTCCTAAGATTTCAGTAAGTCCTACTGGTCATGTAGGATCTGTGTGATTCCAATAGAGAGAGAGCTGATCATGCAGATCCTGTATAATGCAGCTTTGTAAGGACTGCTATGTCAGAGGGTATACAAGAGGCAGCCTTTTTAATCCTTATTTGACTACAGTGAGGAAAACAAGCTCACTGATTGGAGGCTAACCATAAGGACTGATCCCACAAGCCTAGAACTTTTCTGTCACTAACCTAGTTTTAACGACTTTCAGATTTTCAGAGCGCTTACCAACCGCAGGTGTTTCATTGACTTATCGACCTTGCTGTAGCGAGTCAGGAGCCAGGGCTGCCATTTTGGCTATGCCAGCAAAGCGAGACGGCTGCTCCAGACAATTAAACATGAAGTTTAAATATTTAACCCTTAGATGCCTTTTTGGTGTTATCAGAACAAACCCTCATCTTGGGATGAGCTTGGTCGATGCTGAAGCTAGTCACATAACCCACAGAGACAATCATCCTACCTTTGGTAGGCTACCAGTACTGTGGAATACGACTCAGCAGCTGTGTGTACTGTAGTAACAAGCGTGCTTCCTAAATGAGTGTTACACTTAATGTGAACTTTGAACTCCACTTCTCAGTTTTCTGAGCTTATGGTTGTTTAGTAAATTTGCAGTTTTCAAGATGGATCGATCAGGAAGAATGCTGTCAGCAGTGTTGCTGAAGCAAATATGTCATTATGAATGAGTTGCCATCAATCCTGCTGTGCTTTTTGAAGGCACACATCAAGGCAGCACATTTCTGACTCAGTTTGTCATGTGCACAGTAATGCAGGAAGACAGTAGATGGTTTTACACTAACCTCCAGGACTGTGGGCTCAAATCCAGTTCCATTGTGGCATGTCTGCAATGTCTTCTCGAGGGTCTTCTGTTGGACACACCCATTTTCCCTAACAGCCAAGCCAAATGTACACCATCCCTGTGCAGAACAGGGCGCCTGGACTCGTGTGCTCGTGTGAGTGTGACGAGGGCTGGTATGCCAACAGCATTTACCCTCACACACCACCCTTTGATTTGACGAGACGGGTTCAAGCTGTCAATGAACGTGACGGCATGAATGGAAAGTGAACGGATGGATGAACAAACAAAATGAAATAAATTAACAAGCATCAAACAGTCCAGTGGCAGGAGACTGAAAAATCCCCTTGCTTTCCAGGAGCTCTTGCTCTTCCTCCTTCTCCAATGCACTTTCTTTGCGCTGCGGTCCACAAGGTCAGATACCTAATGGGGGTTATTTCCATCTGTGTACGGCCGCCTCATGTGACCCTTTAAGTGCAATTTAGAGGCAACACTCCAGGTGGATGTTTCACCCAGCCCTGGAGCTGAATCTGTAAAGTGGAAGAGGTAATACAAGCCAACCAAAGGCCCAGACACTGGCAACGCATACAAATAAGAACCAGTTTACACTTGTTTTATCACTCCTCCATTTCGGATTAAGATTAGATTAGTTAAACCAACAAGACAGCGTATAAATATTGAAAACAATCATCTGGATGACATTACTCCATTATTCAGCCTGTTTACTTTATGTCAGATGTAAACTGTACATAATTTCTACATTATAGAAAAGGCGTGATGGATTAGAGGCTTGGGATGTGGCTATTTCCTCTCACACCCCTGTAAACTAATAAATTGAACTGGGGGGGTGGAATACATGAGCGTCTGGACAGATCTCACAACAAACAGGCAGCAACCTGCAAAACTGCTATAAAAGCATGCTTCATTTAATTTATAAAAGCACGCTTAATGTGTGGCTAGTAAAAATTGAAAATAAAAACTTGCAATTTTGGTAATAGTTCAGATACTTGGTAGGATGTGACTAAACATTCAAAGGTTTTGTTACCTTTTGTGTGCATTTAATAGTCAAATCATTGTGTTCTGCCTTTGTCCTGTAACTCATTACACTGGCAGGTCCTTTGCAGCTGTTCATCACTGGACTGACCAATTTTCATAAATTACTCCTGCACGGTGTTTGCTAATGGCTAAACCGAGAGACCCCTCAAACAGTTTGAACACACCTGCTCTCGTGTGTTGAATCAGCTTGTTTATTTTATGACATTATATTTACCAACTGTTATTTTCATGTGTATAATTAACATTGCACTGGTGAAACTCATGGTGCTGGTTGGCATACTGCATTACAGGAACGCTGTAACAATCTTTCCGGAAGGCTCCTGGTACATTTTCAGAAGGGGTCACACTATTACAGGTTTCCTTTTTATTTTGCAACAGGGGATGCGGGCACAAAGTCTCGGGACAGGTGTATCATTCAGAATACAATTATTTAACATTTCTTGCAATTACTAGTTATGGGAACAAGGTGGATTTACACCGCATTACTCAAAAATACCAGCCTTCATTCTTACAGAAGATCCTCCATAATGTGACGCTGCTGTCCAGTATTAAATATGGGCCATTTTTGCACTGCCTGGCGTGTGCCTTACGTCCCTTGTTAGAGCCTTACACTGTACTTAAGTGAAGATACCACTGCCAGAAACGCTCTGTTCTCTGAGGATCTCAAACAAGTCCTGCTTGTTTCACATCTCTTTAAATTTTAAATAGCTTCTTGACTTAGACACAGAAAACAAATGAAACAGAGCCAATATTCCCTTATTAATGGGATCTGTTTTATATGTACAGACCCTCATTTATGAAGAATGTATCCAATTTTATTTGAAGAGCAGAAGGTTTTCATCTAAATTAATACAAAGGATGATTAAATTCACAGGTTCGCAAACATGCAAAGATCACTTTTCAAATTTTCCATAAAAAGCTTTGTGTGAGTGGTAATTATGGGTCCTGTCATTCGTAGCTTGCATAAATTCTTAACTTTATACTTTTTTTTTTTTTCCTTAGATTCTTTTCTGAAACATTAAGTATTTTGTACATCCATTTAACCTTCATTATCACACTTAAAAAAAGACTTGTGAAAGACATGAAATGCTATGGGAATTTCATTCTTTGCCATATTTTGGAGAATTTTCTTCCAGCCACACTAAACACCTCAAGAATTGTTTAGTAGTTTATAGTAAATATTATACTGTGTTTTATTGTGTATTTATATTGTTTCCTTTGTATTACCTATCCTGTTTACTACCTCAGTTATATAGTTGTGTTGTACTTTCTGTTTGTGTCTGTTCTTGAACCAAGCAGAGAAAATATGCATGTAAGAATTTCATTGCATCTTTTTACACGTGACAATATATCTGATTCTGATTTACAGAGCAGGAGTAAGCATTATGTAGTTTTTAGACTGCATAATGCATTTAGCTGATAAATAGTTTTATGCGATTTAGTGCGTTTAATAACATGCAGGGAAAAGATGCGATAATGTTTTTTTTTCCGTACATGAATGACGAAAATTGTTTCACATTTGATGCGAGGTCCTGCTCGTACGGCTAGTGTTCTCTGACCTTTTCTGGGTTACTCTGCGGTTTGCTTGTCTCGGTTAAACAATTTACTTTAAAATGCACAAATAAATTATACTTGTGCACAATACCCAAACGATTGTTTAGAGGAAATTGACGTCCAAAATTTTTCACGATTTCTATTTTCCTTGCTTAACAGCCCAGTATATTCAAAGTCGATCGAGGTTTGTCATTATCCTCTGAAGGTGAAATAAGGGCTTGCTGTTTACACCATCCAAGCATGATGATTGCCCCAATAATCCGGGGTAGGAATTGTTTTGGAGAAAGAGAGTGGGGGGGGGGGGATTTCAGCAGATATAGAGGGGATAATAAAGTGAAAGTGTTGTTCATTACAGCTCTAAGTAAATGCTGAAGGGAACAGATTAAGCGCTTAAGGAAATGTGGCGGTCTGCCGCTGTGCAATTTTCATTTGCTCACTCTTAATAGGAACTCTGTTGCTGGCCTGCCGTGGGAAAGAGCCAACGGCTAGATGCCCTTTTAAAGGCACCCACGCACTGCACGCTCTGCAGAAACGCCCGACGAACAACGCATGCGCCGAGGTGGCCAGCGGGCGCCGGCCTCGCGCCTCGCTCTTACGACGGATTAGTATCGCGCTAATTCTGCAAATTGCCGCCGCCTCGACGCGATTATTCACAGCTAATGGTGCATTCCGATTCTCGGTGTCGAAGCTACTAAAACTCGGCTTTTATGACCCATCACTGGCTTAATGTTTATTTGCCCTTCGCCATTTTCATTATGGAAACTGAAACAACCCCTGAAATAAAGATAATAGGTATAGACACCACCCTTTCAAATTCTGTCTGCCATGGTTTTATTGCAGCTGCCCTGTCTTAATTGGCCCAGCTATCTGTAAATAATTACTGATTTTCACAGTGCCTGGAAAAAATACCATATTTCAAGTAAAACTGTGTGCTTATTCTACCATATCACTAATAATTCTGAAACACCAATAACAGTAAACATGAAATTGGACCAAGGGCAGCGCTACAAACTTTGGGCCCCATGGAAGATTATCATATCATATTATATTGTGTTATGTTTCAATTCCTGTCAGTCACAGGCCGTTGAAATCGTCCTAGGATTCCACCCCTATGCAGTGCTCGTTAACTGGCCTGAATTGTCAGATTCTCATCTAAATGGACGCTCTGTATTAGATGGGAACAAAAAATCCTGTGATAGATTTATTACTTTCTTCTGGTGGCCAGGGGTAAAACTGAGCAAGCCCTCTGGGAACATGATGGAACTGTAACAATATTTTTCCTAATTTGTATTTAAAAACACAGTGATCTGGTTTATATCCAGTCTTTCAATGAGAATGCAGAGTGGAGTGTGGGCTGGGGATGAGTTCGAGATTAAAAGGCTTCTTAAACAGCTGAGTCACTGATATTCCAAAATGTTTCCAGCACTCAAACTTAGCACAGCAGACATGGCGTGGATCGAGAGTGAGGGAATCACGAACGCAAAAGCAGGTGCAGCATTCTCAAAAACCGTCTGCAGATCTGTCCTGCTCAATAAGCCCTTTTTACGTCCTTCAGAACAATGTGAACAGTGCATTCTACAGCACCGATAACAAGATTACTTCTGGGTCAAAAATATTATTCTCACTACCCAGAGAACACGTGACTTTATGTCTTTTACACAGGCATTCAGTCACTATCCACTGTCAGAACAAGCCATACATTGGAAAAGGTTATGTTTAACATATCTATCTCAAGTTCTGGGATGTTCTTTTAAAGGCTTTTGCTCCCATTTGCTTATCCAGTGCCAATACATTTCTCTTTTCTCCTGAGAAAAGGGGTCAAACTAAATGGCAAAGTGGTAATGGATGTTGTTCTTTGTTTGGCTTGGAAGGCATTACGTGGTAGGTAGTCACTGGGATAACAGTAAACAATGTTAGCAAAACATGGAAGAAAGATTACATGAACCCAATTATTTATGTATTCAAAAACCCTTAACCCCTGGGGTCCTACCCAAAGTTGGCTGGAAAGCTGTGACCAACATTGACTCCAGCTCAAATATTTTTTGCATCAGCAGTTTTCAGTACAAAAGGACGATGCGTGTTTGAATAAAGACTCGTTAATGCCATTCTGTATTCACTCATTTTTAACATTTCAGCTTATTGTGAGACAACAAGCCCCAAAGACATGAGAAAGAAGAAGACTCCATGCTCCTGACTGGTATGTCCAAATTGCGTGTAGCATGTGATTGGGTGTGCGAGTGTGTGTGTGTGATGGTGCCTTGCGATGGGTTGGCACCCCTTCCAGGGTGTCCTTCACCCTGTGTCCTAAGCTCCCAGAGACTCCAGGCTATCCGTCCATCATATCTCTATGATGGATGGATGGATGGAAACAAAAGGGGCACATTGGCTACATCAGACATTTAAGATGCATATACAGTCATTTCAGACTATAATAATGTAACTGATATTTCTGATATGAAATATTGTGGGCAGCAAAGAACAATGTGGAAATAAACCACAGAGGGATCATGGACTGGCACAAAGGACAAGGTTCTATAAACCAAATTGGTCTGCGCCCCCTACACAGGCCCCCCCAATCGTATCAGGTGTCATATTAAGTGGGGAGTCTTAATGAAATGCGGTGAAATTAGAGGTGGCACTGAAGACAGAAAGTCTTCCCTCTCTGGACCCCATTTTGAGATGTTCATCCTCCACATTAAACACACATGCACACACACCCCTCAGAAACACACAACGCACAGTCTGTGACTCCCCCCCTTACCTGCACACACACCCCTCACAAACACACAACGCACAGTCTGTGACTCCCCCCTTACCTGCACACACACCCCTCACAAACACACAACGCACAGTCTGTGACTCCCCCCTTACTTGCACACACACCCCTCACAAACACACAACGCACAGTCTTTGACTCCCCCCCTTAGACTGGAGCAACTTAAGACACTGAAAGCAAACTTTCATTTTGGGCCTGACCTAAAGCAAAAGTAAAGTGGCAATACCGGTTGGAGATTTAGAGCTCAGGTTAGTCCCATTTAAGAACCTTTCTTTTGTCTCCAGTATCACCTAATGCACACACACGCAGATACACAACGCAGGTCTAAAGGGGATCCAGTGTCAGAACTAGTTCTCTTTTGGGAGGGCTGGAGTGGGGGTGGAAAAGAGACTCATCGCTTATCCATCTGTTCCTTTTTGCTGACTTATGTATCTGCTTTCTGTGTGTGTAATCAAAAGGCTGTGGCATGTTTTTTCTTCTTCTTTATTTTCCCCCCTATTTTCTTCAGGTTACTAAGAACCCAGCTCCTGAAAGAGTTTTCTTTCCAGGTGTGTCTGAAGCACTGTGGAAGTTTTTGCTGTGAGGGCTGACCCAGGGGAGCCCATTAAACGAAAGCCCTCTTATTTTTTTACAAGCTTGCAGGGGGAACAAAAAATTCGAGTGACAGAAGGTGCGTGTAAAAATAGTGCGCCATCTGTTTAAAGTGCAGGGTTTGAAATCCTCCACTGCAACTCAGAGGGGACGCAATTAAAATGCGATTCAGTGGCCGGAGGAACAGTGCCCCCCCCCCATCATCATCTGCCTCCACTTGTGTGTGGTGCAGGCACTGGGGCTTGGGGCTTTTAGGCAGATCCCCACATTTATGGTTGGGCCGAGGTTCAATTGGTTGCCAGGTCTTCGGTCTGAAGTCCCCTGTCACGTGCTGACAGGTGCTTAGCCGTACAACTTGCATTGTGCAATGTTACAACAGGTGTTCTACTGACATTGGAAAAAAGAAAAACCTCTCTTAAGTACAGCTTTATGTGCATCTCACCCCCACAGATAACGCTTGAAACTACACAGCCTGGTCTGCTTTTAAAGAACTGGTAATCAGCACAGACCACTCAGCCAGTGTTCAGTGTTGCTGAAAGATGCTGGCTTTCTTACCATGCTGCGGTGTCACATGACCTCAGTGGCTGCATCCTATGATTGACGTGTGACTTTCAGTTTCAGACTGAGAGGGAGGTGGGTTTGGGCGGGTACTGGAATATAGTTTTATATTTATCGCCTCTTCTGGCACTTTGCACAACTTTATACAGTGAAGCACAATTTTGTTCATCTGCTGTGTTTTGTGTTTGCAGTGCTGTAGGTAAAGCCTGTTTCCAGCTGGTTCTCACGACCATTGAGAGGGGCACTGTACAAAAATAAACCTACAGTAATCCACCTGTTCTTTTTTCAGTTCTTATACAGGATGGAAACAAATGCATGATATTTTAAAGTGCATAAAAAACTAAAAGTGAAATAAGCACCAAAAGCAGATAATTTTGCTGTTGAAAGATATTGAAAAGTTGATGTCAAAGGCATTGTTGGATTTGTGCCACGAGAACACAGTGACAACTATCCTTCTATTTCAGAAAAAGATAACGATTAATGAATGATTAATAGGACCTGGAATTCGTCCATAATTATTGGAGGATGCTACATTGTTAACTTGTATTACAGCATTACACTGCTGTCCCCCCCCCCCGCCCCTCCCCATTTTTTTTCAAAACAAGGACTGTTCCCCCACAGGGGACCTGCACCCACTACGTGTTTGCATGCGAGTCCCTGGAGAGCAGAGGCCTGGTGTTACAGATGAGTCCAGACAGATATCATCATATGTGCTGTAGATGTAGTGGGAAAGGGCCCAGGAGTAGATGTAGTGAGGAACAGCATGGTGGGGAGATGTTTCAGGGAAAGAAAGTGAGTGATTCAGCAGTCATGTTCAGCATGCTGTCACTGGAAACACTGACCTTGATGGGAGTCTGGAGCCTGTCAAAGGCTGCCTGACCACTGTAAATACGCCCATGTTTAACTTCCATTTAAGGTCAGGTTGCACAAATCAGAGTAGCAAAATGTTTGGTTTAGCCACAGTTAAAGGTATGATAAACGTAAGTCTGTAAAATGGGCTCTAAAAATTGGATCAGGCTATTTCCAAGCTTGCATTCATTGTCCAGATACTATAAACACGATTTTGTGGAAAACCTGAACTGCTAACCGCTACCTGTGAAGAGAAGCCGTACAGCCACACCTCAGGATGGGAACAAAACGGGCTGATGGATGAGCAGGACAGTTGTCCCGCTGGAGATTTGGCAGTGGTCAGCGTCTGCCCCCAAGCCTCTGGCCCTCCTAATAACCCAACAGCGTTCGCCTTACACGGCAGAGGACCGATACCTGGAGCAGCATCCGCACGTGTATCTGTGAACTGCTTGTTTTATGATTTCCATAAACCAAGCAGCCAGGCACTATCTGTGTCCCGCAGCTGTGCCGGGGCCCCTCGTTAATCCTCTGCCCCACGCCGCGTCGAGCGGCCTGCCGGCGTATTCATTACCACCAGGGTGGGATGAGACCCACCGAAGGGGAGGGTGCGCTTAAAAACCTGCAGCCTGACCTTAGTGCTATATCTGCACACCCCCCTCCATCGCCGCTGTCACCCTCATCACTTCCATCTCCACCCATCGCCGCCCCACTCCCCCTCCCTTATCCTGAACGGAGCACAAGATTAATGATTTTACCGATGAAAACAGAATGAAAATCACTGTAAACACTGTGCTTACAAAAAAAAAATAGGTAGCTATATCTAGGACGATAGAACAAGATTAAACGGGGATGGATCTGGGCAACAGTGAAAGATACCAACCTGTAGTATCTTAGAGGAGTGTGACCAATTACTGTGTGTGCTTATGATACGGATGAAAACAATTCAAAATGATACAGGTAGCAGTATTTATGGCACATAAAACAGTGCATATGCAAACTGTGCTAATCCCATTGCCTTTCCATAATGCTTATTTATGAGCTTGTTGGAGGTCTGAATCCAGAGCATCTCTACCTTGGGTCAGACCCATGCTGGGTACCTCACAAACAAACTAGTGATTTAACTGGGTCCGCTGCAAGGTAACAGATCCTGTTTCAGAAATCGGGCCTCCGGGTGTCTGGCTACATCAGCTTCTGTTGCCTATTTCATAAGCCCCTTGGTGTAGAAGAAAAGCCATTTTAATTTTAACAATAAACTGACGAGGGAAAAAAAAGTTAAGATTTCCTTCCACACTCCCTGAGTTTACGAGAAACAAAAGCAATGGCAAACCGCTTAACGGGACCCTCACAATGAATTGTTTCCTGTCCAGAAGCCAGAGTGCGGGGAACGGGAAGTTCTCGGGCTGCATTCGAGGAGCTGTCAACGGCGGGTTCGCGGCTTTGAGTAAATCTATTATACACACTAACGGTCCTTCTGCACTGAAGTATTGGATGAGAAAAGACAAATACGTGCCAATGACCAGAATGTTTTTCAAAAACGTGCAAAACGACAGTGCGTGTACGCTCAAACAATGGCAACGTGTGTCTTCGCAGCTTTTGGATTCGTTTTGCGCCCGTTCCTCGTTCTAAGCTGCAACGCTGCCGTTAAATGAAAAGGCACTTTAGATGAGCTTGTCAGTAATGGACATCTCGCTGAACGTGGAGGCTGCAGGTGCAGCAGATGGGATCGGTGACGCCTGCTCCTGAGCCTTACCTCACTATTCAGATGGGATCTGCTGGCTGAGAGCACTTTTAAAAGAGCTGTCAATGAAAAACACATAAAAGACCCGATGAAAAAAAAAAGTGATTGACTGGAGCTCATTCAAAGTGCTTTTCCATCAGTTCACCACTCCTGCCATCTCAGCGCCGTCCATGCTGGAGTAAACGCCTCGTCGTGATTCACACCACGTAACACAAGGCCTCACACAGGTCCTGTAAACATCCGCTGGACTTTTTTAAATGGCCCGAGCAGAGCTGGCGTTTCAGGGGAAATAGAGGAATACGGGTATGAGGATGGTAGGGAGTACGGCGCATTGGATAGGCCTCTGAATCACGAGGGTAACTGGGGGGCAGAAAGGGGACCGGGTGGTTCTGGGATTGGGGGGGTGGTCATTGCCATCCTCCCTCTGGGCTCTTTGTATTTAGACCATCATTAGACCACCTCTCTGCAGCCTTCATACCCAGAATCCCCTCTCCTGAAATTGTGCTTTTTTTATTACTGCCTTTCAATTAGCCACTGATTACAACCCGCAGGTGAGCCAGCTTCTGCTCCAACATAATGGCTAAGAGTTAAGAGTAATTAAGGCCTGGGGGGAGAGGTATTTTGGTCCAGATGACTGTGCAGTACTGTAGTAACTGCAAACACCACCCTCCCCACCACACTCACTCACACGCACGCACGCACGCACGCACGCACGCACGCACACACACACACACACACCAGCACCGTTGTGGTAGTTACATGCAGGGCAGTCCGTCCCACATTGCACTGCTCCAAGGCCGGAGACTGTGAGGAGGACGTGTGTCCATTTGTCAGTAGGGACAGAAAATGCTATACGTGTTTAGCTTCTAAAATAAATAGATATGTGGTTGTATAGACTCAGCTTTATGTCAGTTAGGACCATTAACTGCGCCATGGTGAGCTGTAATTGTTTTATTGGTTAGCATCAAAAGGAACTTGGGAAAAGAAGAGAAAAGCGTAAATCAGCTCTTTTGGTAATTAATGTTTCCCTTTTAGACATCACTGCAAATCAGAAGGAACAGAGAGCCTAATTAAAATGAAGCCAGGATCATATTTACTAAAAGTTACACACAAATCTGCTCAGCAGCAGATGCACGCTCTAAATCAAGGTGTGACATCTTCAGGTATAAAGAACGCAGAGTAAAAGGTGAGGGGTACGGAGGAAGTACAGCAGGGTAAAAGTTCTTCTGCTTGACAGGCGTGTCAGGCGACGCGTTAATCTGCAGGATGCCTTAACCTTTCAGAGCACCCTGGCACCTCAGATATCGCCTCTGCAGTGAGACCTGCCTGGCCTCCTGTCCCATAGGCACTCCTAAAACAGGATGAAAAGAAAAAGAAAAAAAAAACGACATGTTTTCTAGGGGCCTCAGTACATCTTTGCCTGATCTCACCACCCGGTGACAGCTGTGACCTTGTTAAGGAAGGAGAGTTAAAGCTCCTACCTTGGAAGACGCAAGAAGGCTATGACGATTTGTAAACATCTTGCACTTGAAAATTGATACTTTTTTATTATTAAAAGCATAAATTACCCAACAGTGAGCACACATGGCCGCTGTGACAGCTCACAAGACTGTCCTGTCACTTTGCTTGTTTTCCAAAAGGTTACGAGTCAAACGAAACCGCAGTTGTAGTTTCTCAAACAACTTTTCAGAAGAATTCCCAGAGAACGCCCTCAACAACGTCCACCCTTTATTGTCACGTTGTCGCATGTCAGCCATCTTTGACAGACTTATTCATCGCGCTCCTGAATGGGGCAAAAGGTCAAAGGTCGTACACACCTGTGCTTTCAACTTGTTTTTTTTTGCTCACTGTTATTTTTTTTAATTTATTTTAATTTCAAACTACATTTTTCTGGTCAGGGTAAGTTGTGGGGGAGGAGGTAACACAGGTAGGGTACACCCCGGGTGGGGCAGCAGTCCATCACAGTCCTACACAAATCTGACCTACACACACATGGGGTAACTGTACCAACTCCAAACACAAGGTGTGAATGAGCTGACTTCGAACCCACAACTTTGGAGGTGCTATTTGCTGAGCCATGATTGATGCTGCTGTGGGCTGTTTTAGATGTGTAAAAATGATTACATGCAGTGAAATAACAACAAAGCAAGACAACAAAAAGACATCTGGAGCTCACGACAGGTGACCTCAACCTCAGGAAGCCCTTGTACCTGGCTCAGACGGGCATCAAAAGCGACCACGTGAGCATGTGACTTCCCCACACACGCTGTCTTCGTTTTGAAGCAAGAATTGAAAGGGGCCTTTGTACCCCGTCCGAGATGAAGGATCCGGAACATGTCAGCCAGGTGCCTATGGAGTGCCCATCCCACCGTCTGTGATGTGCCATCCTGAGGGATGACAGGAGCCCACCTCCTGGTCACAGCGGACGTGCGACTTGGAAATGATGCACAGAAAGTTACGGCTGGTCTTCAGTCAGCACATTTCCTGCCTTGGGTCAAGTCTGCTTGACTTTGTAAGAGCCGAAACCTGTTGGGGCGGTTGCTGAAAAATTAGTACTCCTAAATGCTGCCACTGAACCATTCAGATCATATTTGCCATAAACGATAACAAATGAAGACGCTGTAGATTTAACAGTCCCTCCAGTCTCTATTTTCAATAAACACTTATGGCATATTGGTCACACTGACCCACAGTCTGTTCCATAAAGCACAGGGACTAAGGATGGACACAATTATTATTACAGTTATTAATAGTTACTAATTTGGCTTTCAGGTATGTTTCCACACTGGTTTGAGCAATCCCATTCACATATGCTTTAATAGACTGTACTTTAATTTTTAATTTTCATTGTGGATGGGCTCCAGCGTACCAGATGCACACAAAGTCCAAACCAGGACAATTTTTCATATTATTTCTTAAGATTTTATGGCCATAGATACCCAAACTCACATATATAAAAAGGGTATTTTTAAACTTTTATGCTGCAATAATGGAAATCATAAACTTTATCTGCTTGGTCAGAAAACGTCTTTTAAATATGTATACTGAACACCGTAGACCACCCCTAAGTCCACAACACTTGTGGTGTTCAGGCCTGCTGCGGTGTGGCTCCAGAAAGGGAAACACAGCTGTCCTGTTTTGAATCAGACATCCCAGAATAATGGCTAAAGTGTCAACAGTACAGACAGTGATATGCACGGGTTTTGTACGAGGGCAATTTTGGTCCCGTCCTACTGCCTGTTACCTTCACTTCATGTGCTCAAGAAAAACCAGAGTCAGAATCACATGTGGAAACGGGGGGGGGGGGGGGGAGCCAACCTGTGAAACATAAAGACAGGTGTGCTGACAAATGCCGGCCAAGGAGCGCTCTTGTCAAAGCCACACACCATCCGGGAGAGGAAGACGTTCAGTTAAATAATCACCGCGGCGATGATGACGGTCATTGCTCAGGCTGAATTGCTGAGGGGGAGAAGGCTTTTTTCACACCTGCTAGTCAGAGCAGAGCGTCTGCCTGCGGGACAAATTTAATCAAACTGCTCCCCTTAATGGACAAGAGTTTCAGCACTGATTTAACTGGCTGTCTCTCTGGAGTTTACAGAACGCCTTTCTCAACTTTAGAAACTCTCACTGTGGAGGTTTGAAAGTAGAGCATGTTTAATCAAACTTTTTATTGAGTCTGTTTAACTTTCTGCAAAGTGACGCATTCAGCTGCTCAAAGTTCTGCCTCGCATCCTGACCTGTGTTTCACTTTCATGGTGTCAGATCAGCCTCAAAACCATCAGCAGCTTTTGTTCTTTCTTCTATTAATCTGGGGGGGGGGGGGGTATCTCACTAGAGAATGTTATGAGTACGCAAACGACAAAAAAGAGAAAAATGCTATGACTATGATGCACAGGTGCTGACTTTAAAGCAAGACCTTTTGTTGTGCCCCTTGGTGCATCTAATGCGCTTCATGATCACAACAGCTTGGTTATCACCATGAACCAATCAGAACCTTTGTGAAAAAATCTTTTACAAAAACATAGCAAGGCAAACGTGGAAGGCCTCGCTTCTGGACAATTAACATTTAAAAACGAGCATGAGACTGAAATTGTAGCATACCAGCAGTGCCACTGGCTCTGCCACCAAGAAAGACACAATTGTTTCACAGATGCACGGTATGGAGTTATATAATGCTGACACGCAATTAAAAACAAGTGACATTTTTAATCATGTTTTTGTATCCAAATCTTAACATCTTAAAGAGTTTGAAATACCACCAATTTTCCCTTTCTTTCGCCATGTAAAATCGAGATGCCCTGACTCCACACAAAGCTGACTTTTTCAGAGGTTAGAAAAAGGCTGAATGGAAATATATGGGCATTTTAATGGAAGCGTGTCGGAGTGGTGGGGGCGTCCTACTTTTATTGTGTTTCTGGAACAGCGCTGACAAGCCGTATATATACAGCGGGAAGAACCGCAATCTACCCTACAGCGCACAACCGACGGACGGCTGCCCTGGGGTAGCGAGTCGCAAATAGGTCAGTGTGGGATGCATATTAACAAGGTGCGAGTCCTTTAGCGCGAGGCGGCCTCACGCGCTGCCGCGCCGCCAGCCGGTGCAAAGAGGCCGGTGAAACGCTGATTGCACTGAGACCGAGGGGCTTGGCCTAAAAACACACACCTGCCCGCTTTTGAGCTAAACACCGACGACGGAATGCGCTGGTTGACCGATTTAAAACGATGCCTGGCTGTGTGTCCGTTCAGTATGCAATTGTTTTACCCTTTATACGTCTGATTAGCACGTGTGTCTGTGTGCCACCAGTAAATTAAACCTAATTAAATTTATGAAACTTAGGGGTAAAATAACGGCCTTTGTTGCCATAAAATGAAACAGGAACATTTTGGACAATACTGTAATAATAAAATTAATAATAAAAAACAATAGTAATATAACAAAATAACAGTAGTAAAAAAAAGCACCTGTGTATAAATATATATATATATATATTTAAATATATTTTTATATTTATGCTGCAAAATTGAACCCTGGTTTTTGCGAAAAATGAATGTTTTGGACATTTACAAGAAGTGTTTATCCTTGAAATACAAACCGTTTCAGTGCCCCGCGCAATCACGACCATAATGAGGACGAGAATGAAATGGGTTTAGTCGAGCACATGAACTGTTAGCACAGGACTGCGGTAAACGTGTCACGGAACTGGTCTGCGTGGCGGTTTAATGAGGAAACAGTGCCATCTAGCGCCCGCACGACGTCACGACAGAAATAGAAGACAAAACGGTACAACTGTTGCAAAATTTTTAGCAGCTTTGACTTACCCGTGCCAAACATAAAACACAATTTTCAGTGCAGTATGAAATTGTGCTGGAAACGTGAATTTCATCCGATGTGCTGTGTAACATCTCGCAACAGAATAGACGTAATGGATATATAGGGTCAGCGTTAAGTTGGATGGCTGTGACCGCGAAGAACATTCGTTTGTCGGCGGTTCTCACAGTCCTGCAGACCGGCACCCTCAGCACTGCCAGTTTTCATTGCGGCACACCAGTATTCTTACTGTTGGACACCCGTTTAGATAAACTTGAATTTATAGCATTTTACAGTTTACATTGACTTCGTTAAACAATGTATTTCTCATAGTAAGACATGACAAAAATTTAAAAAGTAACATTTAAAATTTTTGTCCTGCAAAATATTTAATAATTTGCGATCAGACATTTGGCTCTCTCGCAGGAAGCCGTTTGAGAAGCATTGCCTTACGTGTAGTCTTGCACATGTACACTTTAGTCCCGAATGATTATGGATGTCAATCCCGTAATCCAATCGATTCTTTGCGGATTACTTTACAAACACACCACTCTGTTCCTGGCGCCATGGTCTGTAATCATATCGGCATTTATAGAAAATAATGGACTCCGTTTCCTGTAGATGGCTTGTTCAACTACGGTAATTCGGTGCCTGAGAATAGTTCTCAGCTTTGCGGCATCGGACGTTTCCTAATTTTATTCCAAACTTTGACGTTGCCCTAAGAATTAGGGAATCATATTTATTACAACAGGCAAGACAGAAGATACTAAAAAGTCTGACAGATAACGGGATTCAAATTAATACATTTTCTATTTTCTGCACGCAGTCCTGCCTGAGACTCGGTGTTCATGCGGATTTACCACTTTTGCTGTAAAGGAATCAACTCCATCAACGTGTCCTAAACCCCATCTCTACCCAAAGCACTTATGCTTAAGAGTTCTGCGGTACGTACATCATAACTATTTTTCACATAACGTTTTCATTTTCGGGCGTATCACAAATTGTTACATTTTAACGCGACCGCATGAGTGTTCTAGTCTTTGTAGTGAAAGGGGGGGTGTCCGTTTTGCGGACAGACAGCTCACACGTGGGCCCCAGTAGAAAGTGCAGGCAGACCGAGAATGATCGAGTGCCTTGTTTGAATTTTAAAGATCATCGATTTTCTCTTAGGCTCTCGGCCGCCTCTCGTGTTAACACCGCTGAATCATTATCTAAAACCGTTTTGGGGCATGGCAACGGTTTTCAAACTCTGCCCGCACAGTCTTCTGTTCCTCCAAAATTAATTAAAGGCTACACCTTGTACGTGAGGAATAAGGCAGCTGAAAACAAAATGTCTTTGCTAGACACTTCAGACAGAATCTATGTTATGTACAAATGCACAAAACAGTCTGTTCAGTGTCGCTGGCAACAGGGCCATGTTAGAAGAACGTTTCCCTACACAACGGGCAGGTGGACTTGCTGCTTGAGGTAAACCACTTGTACTGCAGAGAAAAGAGAGAAAGAACCAGAATGAAACAGGCTGTCTGAAAAATGTACAGGCATACACTGGTGTATGGTAGAACAGTAAAAGTAACCAAAGGAAAAGTGTTTCACAGTTTCACAATGACAAAGGTTCTCTCATTTAGGCTTGATTTTAAGATTAGTTGCTTTGACCCAATGATCCCCCAACAGTCAAAGTAAAACTGGCAACTGCACAGACACAAGTGCATTAAATTCACATGCGTGCATTTAATTCACATGCATGCACTCACCAGACATGCCGAGTGAAACTTCTTTTTACAGGTGCGACAAGCCTTCTTGGGCAGTGAGTAGTTCGACCCGTGGATGACAGAGAAGCAGATCATGCAATCCTCCACGCCCTCGAAGCGTTTGTCTACGTTGTTCTTCCAGAGTGCCAAGCCCTCTATGATACTTCCGTTCTACACACAGACACAAACACAGACACCTCATCAGGCTCTTCATCTTGTCCAACACAGGAGGACACTACAACATGACCCTGGTCTGCCAGTGGACTTGTCTTACAGCATCTGAGGGTGTGTGTCATTTCCAATAATGCCCTGCTAATCAGATCATGAATATTCATGTATGCACTTGAGGCTCAGCCTCATTGTAAATCATTTTTGAACAGGTAACCATAGTTGTACTGTAGACTCCCTCTGGCACATCAGTGGAGGAGGAGGAAGAAGAGATGGGCGGTACCTGGTGAGTGAGGAAGGTGCTCAGCTGCAGCATCCAGTTCCGCCACTGCTGGACAGATACGCCCACCCGGCGCCCACTTTCCACTGATATTGAGCCCAGTGGGTAGTTTTGTGGCAGCTGGATCACAAGCTCAATGAAAATGTCGTCCACCGAATATGTTGCGATCACTTCCCTTGTGGCGGAGCGTGCTTTCACCTGGGGGGGGCGGGGATTAGAAATGTAAAAAACACAAATCTTTTCACAGACCTTCTGTTGTTTCATATAGACGCTTACACGAGCAGTCAGAATCATGTGAATGAACTGAAGAGACAAACACTTTAAGTTGCCACTTCCAGTTAAAACAAGAGGATGAACACGACCAAAACCATTCCACGTGAATAGGAGAAAAAAGCGTGAAAAAAGGGACCCAAGCCCCACCACAACAGATTTTGTCTTTACACGCCGTCTGCACATACGACCCTCACCGTCATGCTTTCGAAGGTCTGCGTGCTGGCGTGCACGGCCGCGATCTCCTGAGAGGACAGCACAGCACTCACGTGCCGGCTGGTGAAGCGGTCCACGACGCTGGAGATGCGCTTGTCCTGGCTGTTCCACCAGAGCCGCACCATGGCAGGCAGGTTCCGCAGTGCGCTGTAGTACACCTCGCAGGCCAGGTGAGGCACCTCCCTCTCCACGTCATCGCCTCCTGATGGGGGGGCAGGAGATTACAAGGCAGTTCAACAATCTCAATCAAGCAGGCAGAATTAATGAACCAGCAATGCAGCAACAGCAGCGTGGACCTGCAGTGGCATGCAGGCTGCACTGACTTGTACTTCTGCTCCTACAGTCACACGCTAAGAGATGCATAATACACGACAGGAAAAGAAGCAGAATCTTTTTAAGCTTTTCCATAACTATGAGGAAAGCTGGTGGACATGCATGCACACAGACACGAACAATGAGTGTGATGTAACTATAACATGATGAGAGCACAAGGCAGACCTTTGACATGGGGCTAAAGGTTCCTTTAAAAGGAGACCCCTCTGGTCTATCTCCTCACCATGGATGGAGAGCCCCGGGGCCTCCGTGAAGAATGTCCTGGCGTCCCGGCTGCCAAGTTCAGCCGCCTGCCCGGGGAGAACGGGGTTCTCTGGCATGAGGCGGAACAGGTGCTGGAGCAAGGCATGCAGGGAACGGCTCTGCCTCAAGTACTGGGAGTACTGGACACGCATCTGGAGTGCAAATGCATGCAGGGTCAGGAAAAAAAAAAAAAAAAAAAAGTGTGGACAGTGCCACAGAACGAAGAAAAACAACAGAAGTACGAGGGGAGCCTAGAGCTGCAGTCTTCACTTCTGGCCAGATTTTTTGTGATTCAGTACCATTAACCAAAAGTCTGAATGTCACAAATTTAAAGTACATAAGAAGTAAATTTATTTATGGAAGCACTACATAAATGAGAATACCAGAGAAACTTCTGGAATTCATGCTCACACGCAGTGCGTTTTCAGAGCACCCGTTTCAGGTGAGACTTGCCTGGGAGGAGGAGGCCTTGAAGAAGGCAAGGATGAGCTTCCAGGTGAGCAGGTATCCCAGGATGCAACAGTACTCATCACTGAGTGGCTGCACCACGGCAAACTCGCCCACCTGCACGCCCCCCAGCATGCTGTCCAGAAGCTCCTCCGAGGCAGCCAGGACAGACATCAGGGCCGCTGGGGGTGACCTGCAAGACAGATGGACAGATGAGCTGACCAAATACCCAACGGCACACCTGTTGGTGGCGCACAAACAAACATGTAATAGGCTTATCCGTCCTGCTGATGAGAACACATCAGAACATCCCCTCGCAGCTGCCCAAATTCTAGTGCGTTTTTAATACCTGATCAACACTTAAACGAGCAGGTGAACAATATCCACATTAAATCAAGTAAAGGAAGTCGGAGAAGGACAAGAAGAAGAGCAGTGGAAGGGGTGACAGTGAAGGAGAGCAGGCTTACAGGGTGGGCTCTTCCTCATCGTTGTCATCCTCACATCTGGCACTGCTGCTCTCACTGTCATATTCTGGCAACTGTGGCATCACCCTGAAAATGCCAGCCAAACATTAAATGGGCACACGGACCCCCTGAGGTACACAAGCACTCACACACAGAACCTGAAGCCAGACCGGTGCTCACTTGTCAAGCATGTGGAAGGCCGTCAGCTGGACGGGCCGAGCCTTGAAGAGCAGCAGGGGGGCCAGTGTGTTCAGCAGGGTCTGCAGTGGTTCAGGCAAGTTGGTCCGTTGGCCTGCCACAAACCTGGCTGGCAGCCGGTTCTGAGTCAGAAGCTGCACTGGGATGTGGCGGAGTGCTTCTCCCACAGCACGGAGCACGGGGAGCGGGAACAGGGCATCGTCCGGATCCGTAAACTCTTCTGCAGGGCCACAGCAGAGAGGGGCTCAGGCGTTAAAAATAATTAACGTGCATGACAGGACGTGGCGCCCACTTGGACCGTGCCCAACCTGTGACTGTCACCAACAGGGGGAGGAGCCGACTGTAGATGCCCTCGACGAAGAATTCCTCCCACTCGCTGGTCAGGTTTGTAGGCAGCTGGTCAGCTACGCCAGCAGGAGGGGCTGAGAAGAGTGAACTCAGTGCTATAATCAGCTCACAGTTCTCACACACAAAAAGCTGCACCCATGGGTTCCAGAAGACAGCACAGTTGTCAGTGGCAGTCTGGCAAAGGAAACAGAAACATCAGTGAACACATCGTCTTGTGCATATTCATAACATATCAACATACAAGCTACGCAGTAAGTGGCAGAATTTACTTAACCAAATTTAACCAAAAAACGCAGGACATTATTCAGACACCAGTTGGTATGATATTGATATTTCCACAGCACAGCAGGCATCTACATTCACCTCCAGCCAAGCCAGCATGGAGCAGAGCAGGAAGTCCCACTGCATGTCCCGGAGGATTATGGGAGAGTGTTCGGCCACCCAGCACAGCAAACGCATCATCTCTACATTGAATGACAGCAGCCCAGCGGGGACCTGCTTCAGGTCACTGATTTCAGGTCAGAAACAGAAGAAAAGACCACAGGACTGAGCACAGCAACAAGACGCCATGTTCCCACGCCAAGAATGAAACAACTGTGTAACCATATGATCAAGTTCCATTTCTGGAACACAATTTTTTGGTAATTAATTGCAGAGAAAGGGGGGGTTTACCATCTGTCTCAAGAGTTATCTGAGTGCCTCCCACCTTTTCCTTGTGGCCCAGTAATGCATGTTCTTTGAATATAGGCTCATCTTGTTTACTAGACATCGGGCTGTTTTTCCAATTCCACTTTACTGCATTTCTCCCATTTCCACCCAAAGCACTCAAAAAGCCGTCCCCGTGTTTATACCTTATTTGATACGTGTGTGTTACCCATGCCATGAGGGTGACTCTGTCGTGTTACAGAAAACGGTGACCCTGCCCACCTGTTGAACAGGAAAAGCTCCTCCTTGACACTACGCCACTTCATCATCATGGCAATGACGGCCTCTAGAACCTCCCCGTCAACCGCCATCCCAGCCTTTAAGCAGCAGTGCATGACCGCCAGGCTTGCCGTGGCACCTGCAGCGACAGAACCGTGATTTAGCCGTTAGCTGGACCTGCGCCTCTAAACGGTCGTAGCACCCATCGTCGGACTGCATTAATATACACACAAAAATGCTCAAGATAACAGACTTTTCAGCATTCTTTGATGCATTCTTTGTGCCCAGACAGAGCAGTTAATGTTTGTAATTTGGCTTTCATATGTTAATTCTGACTTCTTTAGCTGTTAAAGAGCACTGCAGTGGTACCGCTCACACCTCTATGAAGGAGAAACGTTTGCTAGGGTGCAGGTCTTACTGTTCACATCCTGCCAGTCGACGAGCGGCGCCACCGAAAGGGTCAACAGCTGCTCCCTTTCACCTGGGGACAGGGACGGACAAAGGACCTGCACAGTGCCAAGACCCGGCTCAGACAGGGGGAAAAAGCTGGGAGAAGAAAGAGGAGGAGGATGAGAAGAACAGATGTGGTGACTCAAGCATGGCTGGTGTGCAGATCGCCAGCTGTTCCTCTTCGGTGTTAGTTATGTTACCTCTGTACATTTCTGTAGAGTTTCTGGATGTCAGCAGTGGTGACCTCTGCCCTTTGGATATAGCTCTCCAGAGTCAAAACCCACAGTGACCCTTCTTCCCGTGACCTGGGTTTACGACAAAATGGAAGAACGGCTTTCTCACTCGTAGCAATATGTTGTTCCCTTAACAGTGATTTTAACAGCATGCAACACCTAAACAAGGGAAAAATGTAAATACTGAGTACATGTCTTGGTCAGAGGTGTTCAGAGAGACCCTCACCTGGTAAAGAGGGTCTCCAACACATCACACGGTGCCCCTCCCTTCACACTTATGCTTTCCCAGGTTATGTTCAAGTCTTGCAACATCTTGCAGAAGTCAGACACCACAGCGGGGCTGTTCTCCAACTCCTCACACCACTGCAGTCCGTACAAAACCTCCGAAACTACGGGCAGACATTTCGATACACATAATCAGCCAGACAGACCCCTGGCCCTTTACACAACAGTGGATCCCAGAGCAAAGCAAGTTAATCCCAAACCTTTAGAGACACCAGTACCATAAAAAAACTGCAAACTACATATTTTCATTGCGACCCACTCGTTATAAGGCAGAATGACTTGCACAATGGCAAAACAGGCACAAGAGTGCGTGTGTCTGAATGTCTGGGAACATTTCAGGTGCTCTGGATCCTTCCTGCACCCCAAGCACGCGTTTCAGGTGTGCCAACTTGTATGAGTGTGGGACTGCCCCATGCACTGCACTAGCAACCCCAGCCCGGCTTTACCGTGCCTCCGACTCCTCTCACAACCCTGAAATTGGTTTAAGTGGCTTCGGAAATCAGCGAATTAATTAATGCATTTAGGACAAAAAACGGGCTCTGCTGGGTGTGCGACAGTTATGAATGCATCATCCATAATACTAATTAGCTAATTACAAGCTAGGAGTGTTGCATTATTCATAAAGAACAGACTGTTACCAAATCTATCCAGACAGTTTTTTTTTTCTGTCCCCTTTGTTTAACAACAGACTCATGCCTACAGTGGAATGTGTCATCAAAACAGAGGGGCTGCCGTTCACCACGAGGCGCTGAGTTACTCTAACTGTCTCCGTTTCCCTGCTTACTTGTGTTTCTTGCATCAGGAAGATGTGGTGAGGTCTCTCCCTGCAGATCAGTGGAATCTGTGGGAATAGAGAGGACACTTCCCAGGAGCGCAACAGTGAACAGGTAGGCAGGGAGCCTAGATGAGGCACGGAGCTTCCACACGTCTGTGGGGGGGTAACTGCATGTGACACGGAGCCGACCTGACATCAGGGAGCGCCTAACCCACTGCCGGAATCGGGGAGAGGAAGGGGGGTTGATTAAGTCCAAAAACTTAGCAGGCCTTCAGTGCTTTAAACAAGTCCGAGACAGACAATCCAATCCAATACAGCAACATGCACCATTTTAAGAGTGGAAGCACCATTATAAAATAAAGTCTGAAATTATTGGTGTGAAAAGTAAGTTGTGAGACCTGTGGGGGCAGAGCCTGTCTCAACTTATTCCACTCCGCTCTGGTGGGGGTCAGGCAGTCAATGAACTGTGACAACAGGTGGGGGCCCCTCTCCCCAGAAACAATGAGGGTTTCCACCAGTTTTTGTACCGCTGCTACCAACACCTGGAGGCTGGGGGGGGGGGGGGGGAGACGTGGTATAAAGCAGTTAAACCACGCCCTGAGACAACGAAAACAGTCAGTTTTCACACCGAAGACTATTCTGTACTCTGACGGTTCAGCCCGTTTTACCTCTTAACCCCTTGCGTGCACGTGAAAAGCTGGGTTCTGACCCACAGGGCAGCACTGTGGAGGAAGGTCCCTTCTGAGACGTCGGCCTCCAGGCGGTTGACCAGCGAACGAATGCCAGCGTAGCAAGCGCAGCTCAGCTTCTGGAGGGACAGATCTGTCACACCACACGAGGAACGTCAGTGAGGCTTCAGAAATGTCCACGGATCATTACACACGGCCACTTATCGAGATGAGTCCCATTTATTCACAGATCTACGATTTCTGTAGTTTTCCTGTTCAGCTCATGGTCACTCCTCACGGGGGAACAGATAAGCATTGACACAGAGAGTGTCTGACACAAATTCAGTAACTACCCACACCAGGACAAAAACACCAGGGCACAATGTGGAAGGCAACACAAGTCAAGACACTACAGCATGTTGGCAGGCGCTTCGGCTGGTCTCACAGGTAGGAAGCCTGCAGCTGTACGGCTTTAAAATAACAAAACGTGACTTTGAGACAGCAGTTGAACACTGAACAAGAGGGGTGGGACGGGTACCGGAGACGCGGGTGACGTCCTGGTCCTGGGCGCAGAGCTGGAACAGTGTGAACAGAAGCTCCTCGGCCGAGGACAGCAGGAGGCAGCCCTTCATGGACGAGAAGAAGTTAGACGCCACGTCGCAGATGAAGGACACCAGCGGGTCCATGTTGCCCGCGTCAGACAGGTCCTTGGCCTCCGACAGCGTGGCGTGCAGCTTGTCGAGGATTCGCTCTACGTAGGCCTCGCCGATAACCGACCCTACAACGGAAAACGGGAATAACAGGGTGAAACCTGTCAGTTAACAAACATGTAAAACAGATGTGGTGTTTGAGGACATAAAATTGTAAAACAAAATAAAAAGGGGGGGGGGGGGGAGGTAAAAATGGGACCCCGGCGCATGGTGTAAAAATGCCACAGTACT